>JAKTYG010000008.1:35671-114701 GCA_030564725.1 Chernovozyma sophiae-reginae
AAAAAAAAAGTTAGGACACACTACCACAGACAATAATAGAGATGAGTAGTGTGGTAAAGAAGGCGTCGAGGTTTATGCCGAAGCTAAAGAAGCAGCCTGGTAGAAATATATCGGTGACCCCAATTACTCCCCCAGTTCAAGAGAAAGAAAGCAATCAACTGATTAAAGATGATAGTCTGATCAATGTAGAAACGACGGCTGAAGATGAATCGAAGGCCAAGGAGCTGCAAGAATCCACTCCAGCTGTTGAATTTAATTATGCTATCAATAAAGCACAGGTAATCAGCACCATAAATGAAGAAGATTTTGATCCGAAGGATACAAGCACAAGTGCCAAATCGACACAAGAAGTTTCTCACAAGGTGGGTAACGATATAATCGAGTCTGTTATCACTTCCGATGAAGACGATGAAGACGATGACATTTTTAAGAAGCCAGATGATAGTTTCTCTTCCAATAATAAGTACAGAAGACAGTCATCAATACACATTCAAAGACGACTATCCGGAATTACTCCCAGTGTGATAAGAAATCGTTCTGGGTCTATTTCGTTTTCAACAAATGCATTCAGTTCGTCAGAACAACCTGATGCTGCAGGCTCAAACCATGCTCAGTCACACCCTTTACCATCTATACATCTGCAACAACCTTCGGTAATACCCCCGATAAAAATTGGGATACCAGTTACCAAACCAAGTAAGAGAAGGAAATCATCCGCTGTTGCAAAATTGAACTCTAAGAGAAATCAATTTTTGAGTCCTGCTGTAACTATAACCCCTCAAGAATCCATTATTCCTGAACCTGAACAAAAGGGACGTAAACGGAATTTTTCGGTAGGACTTGATCCAAGCACTCATAAGTTAACAAAATATAGAATGTCCGATTTGACCGGGTCTGAACAGGTTGAAAGTGCCATAGAAAGTGACACGGAAAATGAGAAAATAAGTATTTTGCATAATCATGAACATGAAGTTAATAATGATAAAGTGACACCAATAGAAAATTCTTCTCGTGTTAACAAAGAACTTCTTCAAGCAGTAGATGGTAAGATATCAGTTACTAGTCGAAAGGGTAAGAATGAAAAGAAAAAACCTGAACAATTGAAAATTGTCGATGGGAAACTTATTGAAACCATTGAATCGATATTACAAGTCCCAAGATCATTTAGGGATGAAGATCCGTTAGTATTGGACGAAATTACGATAAGTGAAGATAAGATGAAAATGTCAGATTTGTGTCGTCCTTCGTTTCTTATTGGGAAACCAAGTACAAGATATATGCAAGTAATTGAAGCCAAGAAGAACATAAAAGAACTTAAGAAAGAAAGGCAGATTGTAAGGCAACAAGCACGAGAACAAAAAAAATCTATTGAAGAAATCACTGGACATAACGATGAACGTCCGAAAGAGAAGAAATTGGATTTACTTAAAGATATCGACCTTGAAGATAATTCCACTTCTTCAACTACATTAAAACTTAAATTAGTAGGTGGACAAGTTGAAGTCGATCCTGACTCTACTAGTGTAGATAGACATCATAATATCAATCAAGAGAAAGATCGTGAAGTAGCCAATCCATTTAATAATCCTATCACATCATCAACTTATTCCAAGAGAAGATATACTGATCGGTGGACTGGAGAAGAAGTTGAACAATTTTATCAGGCATTATCAACGTGGGGAACCGATTTTACATTTATAGCACAATTATTTCCTCATAGAACTAGGAAACAAATTAAACTGAAGTTTAATTTAGAGGAAAAGAAGCATCCAGAAGTTATTGATATGGCATTACGAACAAAATTACCGGCAGATTTCAAGAAATATTGTGAAGATTCTAATAAAAATATCAAATCACTTGATGAATATAATGAAGAACTAAAGGAAATTAGAGTTAAACATGAAGAGGACGTTAATTTAATATTGAAGAAACGGGATCAAGCAATGAAAGATGATGCTGAAGCTAGTAGAAGAAGAGAAATTGAAATAAGAACTGGAACAAAGCCAATGACTAGAACTGAAAGAGTTAGAGAATTGAGAAAGAATGAAACTGTTTTGGGATCGATTGATGAAGTGAAGAAACAAAAAAGTGATGTTATTCCCAAGGAGTAAGACTAAGTAGAAGAACGGTTTAATAACGGTTTGAGGAATGACGTTTTATTGTAATATAGAAATTAGAAGACAGAATCCAGAGGTTTGATGGAAGATTAGGGAGCAGATGTAGTTGTGTAATTTTGTAGAACGAGACAGTTCTTGATACTAGTTCTAAATTCTAGGAATTAGCCAAACTATGTTTCTTACCGCCGTCTTCAAGGGAGTATCTTCAGGGAAGATTATTTGTGCAGAGTGGGCCGTTCGCAGAGCTCTACAGGCGCTCGCGATGAGCCTCTGCAAGGAACTTGGCAAGTTCTGAATTTCCCATTGGGGGACAGCCCTTCGCAGGAGCCTCCATGAAATGGCCCCAGCGGAGCGGAAGGTGACACAGATGGATCTACTTTCTAATCTCTGGACCACCTTGAAGAACTTTCTGAGTTTCCTGTCTGTCTCCGAGCTCCCTCACTAGTGAGCACTCAGATATTTCTCTTAACACCTTCTCAATATCTCGCCAAAGCTCGCTGGACTGGTCAGCTGTATGCTCATCTTGCAGCACTCACTCACTCCGTTGATCTCTCTAATTCCTGCCCTAAACGCGCAACCTAACGCGCTCTCTAGGAGGTTACCTATCACGCACCCTACGAGGCTCCCTATGAGGCTCCCTAACTTGCTCCTCAACCCTCACACCAGCTCTCTATTCTTCTGCTCAAAAAATTGCGAGTACTCACGTTTTCTCTGAAAAAACGATTATGACTCTGAACATGAAAGTGACTTGGGAACGCATGGGATCCAAGTTATAGATCGAATTCCAGATTCTGACTTCGGTATTTAGTTATACATGCACTGGTAGGTTGGTCTCTACTTCATTAAACATTGTAAAATAAGTTGCACTGACTGTAATATCGTCCTGGAGTCTTCATGTCTTCTTCTAAAGATTACGTACTAGAGGTAGTTGAATCAAACACGAATTCGAATTTGAATGTGATAAAGTTTTCTGTCAAGGATAAAAAGAGCATATTTCATCAATACCTTCGGATACCTTTGTTATGGATACTATCTAGTACTGTAGTGGTGTATTTATCGTTTGGGTTGAAGCATATAGCGGATGTTGAACCATGTTTGTCATTGCAAGCGGTCTCAAATCACATTGTATCAAGAGATTACCTATACCTCGTGCTTGAAATCAGTCTGTTGGTGGTATTATTATTCATTTATTTAAGACAACAGCGAAGTAACACCATGATAGTAATGAAAGACATTGGTATACAACTCAATTCTCAGGGAAATTGGAAACATATTGGGAACAATAATGATAGAAACTGTTTCATTCCTCAAACAGATATTATGGATTTAGTGATTCATGAGGGGTTCCATGGATTTGGACAAGTAATATTCTATATGTGTGTGCTAACAAGGAATAACGGAGGAGGTAAGGGTAAAGAGAATATTATACGAATAGTATTTCCAGCATTTCTTCCCAGGAAAGATTTGCTTCTTACGGTATGGAAGAAGAGTAGAAAGGTACTCTTTGGTACCAATCGTCGATATTGGCGACATGTACCAGGCAAAGGGCTTACAGAAATCAATTAGGAAGAGCCAACGAGATCAAGTTCATAAAGGGAGATCAAGGGGAGATCAAGTTTTCATATTCCTCCATATAGATGTTAGAGAGAGAGCGATGGAATATTCAGTCCATTCATGTTCTCATAGAATTAGAAAAGTTACTAGCAGTGAACCAAAACCTGAAAAATACAACAAACATAGAACAATACTCATAAATCAAACTACTGCTTCGATCTATATTTACTAAGTTTGTAAGATTAAACCATTTTGTCCATTTTTATTATCCTTATATAAATTTTTACATTCGCCAGGGAGATATTCTTACATCCACCAGGGAGATTTACTGAAGGTTCGCATCACTTCTCTCCATAATGAATTGGTATTCCTTTGAGTCCCGCGCTAACCATGATCGACCATCGACCATCGACCATCGACCATCGACCATCAGCCATCGACCATCAGCCATCGACCATCGACCATCAACCATCACCATTCTCCAATTTGCTTAAATATGTATCCCATATGCTTCTTTTCTACTATTCTCACCGTTACTAAACTTGCAAATAAGTATCCACCTACACTCAATACGAGCTTGGAGTTGGTAGACATTGGAGATGCTCTGAGAATTGCTGAAGAAGATAGTTGTCTCACTATATGAGGTAAGGTAAATTTTACACCAGAAGCGAAAAGCATTGTACAATTAATACAATAATTAAATGATATCGATAAGAAAAGAATAGATTTACAAGAATTCAAGAAATTTCTGTCAAGCTCCTTTCGAGTTGTCTTTATATATTGTAATTGGTAGATCCTAAATGGTATCGTTTGGGAACATGCAACTTACTTACCATCTCATGTCGGAAGAATAAGTCCTAGGTGTATAATCCCGGATTTTTCCGACGTTTTCAGCCGTGTCCAACGCCTTAGAAAGAAGCCTTATAAAAGAAACAACGGAACAATTCTAAATGGCACTAACAGAAGGGTATGGTGATGCTATGCACTTGTGGAGCTTGTCTGAGTAGGCTGATCGAATGTTCGCATGTATGCAGGAACTGATGAGACACATGTGAAGAATGAGAGGATACTTAGTTAGAAGCAACTGAAGATCCCGTTGGATATTTGATTGTGATCATTTGAAGGAGAGTGAGTCTCGAATTTGGTATCCTTATTCGTTGTTTCTGCAAGATAGAATGAACAGGTTTCAATACTATTATGAACATGTTCTGTGATGTGATCTGCTCGCTCTATGGATGAATGCGGATAGATTTTTCGTAGGGTGAAAAATTGTGCCATTTTGGTCGATTTTTCACTACGCGTCCTCTGGATAGTCAAATACCGTCTTCAAGGTCTGCAACACCAGATGGACAACCACCATAGCTTGGGTACTACCTTCATTTCCAGTTTCAGACTGAGTGTGCTGTTGAATTAGGAGGTTCCATTTGGTCTAATTTGATTTTTGATTTGAGAATTAAAAGATCCTACCTGTCTATGGTAATTGTTGCTCAGCTCAAGGGAATGATGAGCGATAAAAGGTTCCGTTCCCAGCTCAACGGGGGAAGTGTCCCTAAAATTTTAGCGCGCAAAGCTTGCTAGAGGGGAAGAAGTAGCGGAAAGAACCTACAAAAACGGCCCAAACCGAGAAAAATAATTATCGCTACATCGCTCAGCCAGCAGAAAAATCAATTTATCTTCAAATCTCAAGGCATTCCAACGAGAAACAAACGAATTTCATAGCTTTGGACTATTTTGTTTGCTCTTTAATAAATGCCAAAACCTTATTTATAATTTGACTTTAAATGGTCGTCTGATAAGGATTTCAGTTTTCAATTTTATGTAAAATCTTCTTCTTAAAACAACTGATGATCCAAAAAATTGTACTGGATGTATATTTAAATAAGATTACCTGAAGGGAAGAGGATATTGCATTTAGTTTAAGAAGTTAGGAGTGAGAAATATTTAAAAATTCTCAACTATATGTCAAAAACCCATACGTAAAATGGTAACAAATCGATTCTATTCGCTTAAATCAGTAGACGAAAAATATTTAACATCAAAGGGTGATACCGCACATCAATTCACCATGCACCCTTTATTTGATCTCCCCCTTCCACTCTATTTATATCTCGTAGTTTAAGAAGTTAAGCCTACAATGAGAGGCTAGAAAAAATTATATCGCACAGAGTAATAGTCTCCTCCCGCCAAAGTTTCCACAAGACGGGGTAAGTATAATCAGAAGTAAATTTGCGCACCTTTTGCTACTTACTAGCCATCTTTGTTCTCTATTGTCTATTATGCTATCTCTTATAACTTAGTTTCACTCGTCTCATTGTATTTCTAAATTTTTTAGCTCCTTTCATTACCTCTCACTTACGATCCTACTCGTAAATATGCCACCCAATGGCAGTTCTAAATATATTTCACCACCGCATCAAACTGCGAACACAACTCCTCATTTTACCAAACTTGATGCGTCGTGCCCAAACAAAATCCCCAAATATCTTGTCGCGCGCAATCAAAAAAAAAATAATGATTCAGATTTAATCATAACAAATAGTCAATTCTTACTACTTTGTTAGCTTGGATTGAACAGTGAAAGTGACAGTTGCATTTTACGTGTTGAATTTACGTTAGTTACGGCCCATTTTATAGGCTAATACCCAAAAAATCTAATAGTTGAGCTTGATCCACTCGATTGAATCTTGCTGTTGTTTTTTTTTGGATTGGTAGCTCAACGGTGTCCGTCTATATTTGTGACCCCTAAACTTTCAATCTGAATTTACAAAACCGAAAAGTTGACAAACCATCTCCAAAAAAAGAGAGAATTGGCCAACCGGATTAGATATTCTAGGACTTCATTTAGTTTCTGAACCACTCCATTAAACTTTGTTGATTAGTATATTGTACTCTCGTTGTGGTCAAGTTCTGTTCAAATTCTGATTCATACTCAATTTTTTTATTTTTTTTTTTTAGAAATTGTTATTTGTTTGTTACACTCACAATTAAGTTTTGTTTTACAGAATAGAAACAGAGAGAGAAAAGATCAGTGATCAATAAGATTATCAATTCTTTTTTCTATAACTACAAAGAAAAAGAAAAAGAAAAAAAAAGCATTGTTGAATTCCTCGCATGTATTAATATCATATCCATCTAATATAATTATTTCCAACTATCAAGTCATTCCTTTCTAAATTAAAATTACTCATCATTAACTATGAATACCCATTCATCATCCTCAACAATTCCCGGGTCTCAATCTCGAAATATCCAAACGAATAAAAGACCCTTAAAGCAAACCCCTCCTTCAATGTCTCCATTTGGTTCTCGTCAATTACAATCTCCCAACGTATTTCAATTTGAAGCTGGTGGTCCAATTATTGATACTTCCTATAATTCGTATTCTGAATCGATTCCAAAACAATCTTCAAGACCACTGCATTTAAGAAGTCATAGTCACAATAATCCTAATATACCACCTCCTCCTTCTTCTAATTGGACTACATTAATTCCTCCTATGCCTTCATTTCCTGAGCCTGCGTTACAGAAACAAAATATTGTTCCTACAAATGCTACTGGTGGTAGTAATCACAGTTTAAT
Organism: Chernovozyma sophiae-reginae; assembly: GCA_030564725.1. Taxonomy (NCBI): domain Eukaryota; kingdom Fungi; phylum Ascomycota; class Pichiomycetes; order Serinales; family Debaryomycetaceae; genus Chernovozyma; species Chernovozyma sophiae-reginae. Next base: position 42,922 of record JAKTYG010000008.1, read on the forward strand.
TGCTCCTCTGCAAAGACATTCGATAGCCGTTTCTCCAAGCTCCTATCAAGGTACTGGAATCTCTGATACAAATATAAATGATACTCCAATTCAGTCTCTGATTCCACAGCTGCAATTCCCTAACCCGGTACCTTTTTCAAGACAATATCAATCGCACAAGCCATTACCATTGAATTCTGATGTACAGCAACGACAGCTTAATCAGCAATATCAAGCTCCTCAATCTCAAGCAGCCCAATCTCAAATCCAATCTCAAGTCCAATCTCAATCACAATCTCAGTCTCAATCTCAACCGCGTTTTCAACCTCAAACACATACACCTAATCAGCAACAATTTTCTCCAAATGCTCTGAGGCAGAATGTACTTCCCTCGGCTTCTCATGAAAATCCCGATACTTCCAGTGATTCAATTAATAAGAATAATAAAGTGGCTAGAAAAAGGAAGAAGATTTGCAAAACTTGTGGATTAGAAATCACTGGTCAATTTGTGAGAGCTTTGTCTAATGCTTATCATGTGGAATGTTTCACATGTCACGAATGTGGGAAGCAATGTTCAGCAAAATTCTTCCCTTACGAGGAAACTGATAATTCTACTGGACTTAAGTTTCAAGTTGCTTTATGTGAATATGATTATTTTAAGAAGCTTGATTTAATTTGTTTTACTTGTAACTCAGCCTTAAGAGGACCATATATTACCGCTCTTGGTAATAAATATCATTTGGAGCATTTTAAATGTGCAGTCTGTCATAAAGTTTTCGAATCAGATGAGAGTTATTATGAGCATGAAAGTAATATATATTGTCACTATCACTATTCTAAGTTGTTTGCTTCGCATTGTGAGGGTTGTCATTCCTCAATTGTTAAACAATTTGTCGAATTATTTAGAGGTGGTAGAAATCAACAATGGCATCCTGAATGTTATATGGTTCATAAGTTTTGGAATGTTTGTATCACTGCAGATTCAGTTGGATTACAAAATAAGTTGAGTATCCCAAATAACCAAACTTTAAATTTGAAGAATTTAAAAGAATCTGATAATATATCTTCAGAGTTACTATTGGCAGCAGAACAACAAATTGAAACTGTGGTGATGAGCTGTTGGTTAACTTTATCAAGTTACGAAGAATTAACTGCTTCTTGTATTTCAGACATGTTGTTACATGCCTGTACCTGCAATCAAACAAGTGGGTTGATTTCTACTGGAAATTTGATTTTATACGTTGAAATTCTTTTTAACGCATTGGTCACTTTAAGGATCACTTGCTCAAAGACGAAGGAACCTTCTACTGCTATTACTTCAACGACATCTTCGTTATCAAACACGATAGCTAATTCAAGTAGTGCCAGTAGTGGAGGCGAAGAAATTGCTGAATTCTTTCAACCTTTAAAGAAAGAACCCCGTAACATATGCGGTAAAATAATGAGCTATTTGGCGATATTAAGAAAGTCAAAGCAAATATCGTCTTCGGGTAGTTTATCAGCTGAGCTCTTATCTGTTATTACTGGATGCGCTCATTACCTTAAGCTTTTAATTAGGATTGGACTTAACAATGCTTTAAAAGTCAACAAATTACAAGGATCTACTGAGGCCACGGATACATTTTTGTTTCATGTTCGTCGATTTGAGGAGATTTCTAGCTTGCCATCTTCTTCCACAAATGACGGCCAGAATAAACCTAAAGGAACCTTGGATGGACATAACCTGAAATTGAGTGTTCCTATTAATGCAACAGATTTGTGTCATAGTTGCCAAAAGAGTATTGAAAGAGAATGTGTAAAATTTAGCAGTAAGAGATGGCATTTAAAATGTTTTGTTTGCTCTCATTGTACTAGGACTATATCGACAAATGATGAAAATTTGCGTAAATGTGGATTCAATGCGCTTGGTGGTCTTGTTTCTTGTGAAGAATGTATTAAAGGAGACCCAGATTCAAAGGTTGGATATGAATATGTCAACGATTTATCTCAATTGATATATTTGCTTAAAATTGCCTTATCTCGTTCTAATTTGGTAATGAAGCGTGCTGATCTGGGTTCTAAAGAAGATATAACTTCGAAGGGCCGTTCTAATGACAAAAACATGTCAACTATTGAAGAGGACCATTCAAGAGCAGCAACCGAAGTAGGATACAGCAAAACTCTCAATGATGTCACCAGGTTGAGATCAAGTAGGCAGAGCCAGAAACTCTCTAATTCTATAAAACAAAATGGAAGAAAGTCTGTTATCATTGAAGCACCAGAAGCATTAGCAGCTAAGAAAGAAGCTAATGATGATAGTTTTGAAGGAGAAAATAATTTCATGCCAGGTAATGATGACATTGGGAAACACAGAAACTCAAGTTTATCTTCCCAATTATCATTCAATCAACTGACTGAAAGTGACTTGTTCAATGTATCAAGAAAGAAGTCATTGAAAATAAGAGATGAACCTCAAAGAAAGTTAACCAATAGTCACCTTGATCGTACATCTGACTTATTAAAGAATGAAAAATCGTTAACATTAGATGATATACCGAGAATTGTCGCCGCAGAGCAAGCAAGAGAACAACGTCCTAATGCGTTCAAGCATCATAATAGTCTCTATCAGGGCCAGAAGCCAATGCAACCGGTTAAAACTGTTGCAGCTGCCACTGGACGTAGTAACACCAGGGGTTCTGACTATATTGCTAATGGTAATCAATATAATAATGAAACTTCAGAACCTAAAAAATCAAAATATTTTTCAGAATTTACCAAATCTGAGCATTTTATTTTGAGGCATATTGCCATTGAAGCGTTGATGCAGATCCTGGGAAAATATAATAAAGATGAATTACTTGGACTAATCCAAACTAGAAAACTGCCAACATTTTGGGATAAATTCAAATTTGGTGGTAATAGTGATGGGAAAAAAGACAAAGTCATGGGAGTATTTGGAGTTGATCTTCAGGATCTTACAAAGAAGTATGGAATTGACTCGGATAATGGAGTAGGTCCATCTAAACTAAGAATTCCAATAGTTGTTGATGATATAATTAATACATTGAGACAAAAGGACATGTCTGTTGAAGGTATATTTAGACTTAATGGTAATATCAAAAAATTAAGAGAATTAACTGAGCAAATTAATAAGAATCCATTGAGGTCAACGGATTTCAGTACCCAGACTGCGGTCCAACTAGCAGCATTAATGAAGAAATGGTTACGAGAACTACCAAATCCTTTACTTACATTCAATCTTTATGATCTTTGGATTTCATCGCAAAGGGAACCTAATACAGAAATTCAAAGAAGAATTATTCATTTGACTTATGCGATGTTACCCAGGAGCCATAGAAATTTACTTGAAGTATTATTATATTTTTTCAGTTGGGTTGCTTCGTTTGCCGAGATTGATGAAGAAACTGGATCTAAGATGGATATTCATAATTTAGCAACCGTGATTGCTCCAAACATATTATATTCGAAACAAGTGAGTCAAACAGATCAAATTACTCACACTGGAGATACTTATTTCTTGGCTATTGAAGTTGTTAACCAATTGATAGAGAATCATGAAGAATTATGTATTATTCAACCAGATGTTTTAGAATTTTTTGAAAATGAAGGATTTTCCAAATTGCCCGATACTATATCTACTAAGGAAATAATGAACAAATTAGAGAAGGCTTCTCAAGAGAATCCGCAATATTTCCAAAGGTACAAGGAACCTGAAGTAGATTCTCAACAATTGGTCTCTCGTAGTGATGATGTACAGAAGAATACTATATCAAGAGGCCATTCAAAGCAAATTCTTGAATCGCATGGGGAAACATCTGATGTATAAATTTGTATGAGGAGGTAATGATAGTTTAGAATTGAGTATATTTTATGGCTATTTAGTTGAAATAAATTGCATTACGATTTTTAAGGTAACAAGTTCGTAGCACTGTCATGGGGGGGACCTTGTGGACCTTGAGAAACTTTGGAACTTTAGGTGCTTTGGCTGTGTATTATCCATTTTGTCTTGCGCGGCCAGGTCTGGCTCATTACTAAGAAATTCTTTCGTGGACAAGAACTTCACGCCCTACGGTTCATAAGCTTACACCAACCAAATTCAACGTCAGACTTTGCTTATAATGACATTAACAGCCGACGCCCTAAAGGAAACCATAAGAGAAAGACTTGATGCCACCTTGGTTCAAGTTGAGGATATGTCTGGAGGATGTGGCCAAGCATTTGCAGTTATAATAGTGTCACCTTTGTTCCAAGGTAAGAACAAGTTGATGAGACATAGGTTGGTTAACAATAGCTTAAAAGAAGAAATTGCTTCCATCCATGCGTTCACACAGAAGGGGTTCACCCCTAATGAGTGGAGATTACAAGGAGGAGAGCAATAGAAGCTTACTAAAGTAAATTGAACGAAACCTGAACGGTGAAGAGACGAACAAGTGATGGGAAGATGAACGAGAAATGAGAAATGAGAAGGTGAACAAGTAAAGAGAACAATCAAAGAGAAGGTGAACAAGTAAAGAACAATCAACGAGAAGCGCTTAAAGGCTAATAACATGAATTCTTGAAACATAATGAATAGATTGTATAGATTTCAGGTTCTACATGTGCCAAAACTTCTTCATCGAAGCGTATTAGATTGAAAGAGTTCACAAGATACGTATAAACAACTCTAAACATTTGGTATTATTCTATAATTCCACCAAGGAGGCATGCCAAGGCTTATTTCTGAAACCTGTTGGAGTATTTGTGGCATATAACGAGCCAGATAAAGACCACAAGTAATGATGATACCGCAGTAATCAAGGGGAATAATCTTAAACCAATACTTGATTGAGAGATCATTCCAATTATGAAAGGAACAACAGAAGCACCACTACCTGCAAATGCACAAATGAATCCAATCCCGGCAGTATGATATTTTGATGAAAGGATTTTAAACAGTGCAACAATTGCAGTTGGGAATATTGGGCCAACAAAGAGTCCAGTTATGAAGACAATGAAGTAGAGAGAGTTTGTAGCAGGAGTTAAACTAAATAACCAAAAGCTGAAATAACCACAGAATGAAAGAAGCATATAGAAAAGATTTGCTTGAAGTTCATTTTTAAATGCTCTCTTGGTTAAGAATCCAAGAATTATTCTTCCAACTGTTACTCCAGTCCAAAATGTTGAAGATAAAAGGGACGAATGTGTATAATCGAATTGCCTCATTCTGGAAAGATAACTTATAACCCAAGACCCAAATGCACTACTAGTTCCTACATTAGTGAAAATAAGTATTGCAATGGACCATACTGCTTTATTCTGAAGAACTTCCTTGATTGAAACTGTTTGAATTTCAATTTTATTAGCATCTTCGGTGTTCAATAAAGATATTGAATTCTTTAGATTAGTGTCAGATTCATTCAAATTATTTAATTCAAATTCGTCTTCAAATTGTGAAGAGACTTCGTTGAATAATGGGTCACTTCTAATAATCTTTTCATATTTGTATTTCTTTACTGTTTCATGCCTAAAGAAGATGATCACTCCAAGTAGACATATGCCACCAATAATACTAAGGGCAAAATAATACTGTGGCCAAGTCCAAGGATCTATAGTCTTTTGTTGCAAATATGTAATTAATGATGGAGATATTACACATCCAATACCGTAGCTTCCAAGTAATATCCCAAGTAATTCGTTTGAGTCCTCTAAATTCCCCATCCATGCTCCAAGACACGCATCCATACTTCCATATCCAAATCCAGAAAAGGTATAACTGACGATAAAGATCCAAAATGGAGGTCTAAGAGATATAACTAAGTAAGCAATAGACATGGCCATTAGACCTAATGCTAAAAACCCTCGAATTCCAAGATATGAATGATAAGACTCACTGAAAAATGCACTGGAAAAGTATCCCCCCAATGTACTCAAGAATATAAAACTTGCCTTGAAATCATTGATACTATAATCCACTTGGAATTTCGGTATTAAAGCACCTATCACTTGTTCTGATAATCCAAATAATATCATGATTGCATAACTAGTTAAAATTTGGTATCTTAGTAAAACATTCTTTCTCCAATCATTTGAATCAAATGTGAGCAACTCATCTTCAAATCGAATGGTGAATTTTTCAGCATCAGAAAATGACGTTGAGTTCTCCACAAGCTGTTCGTGACATTGATTCGATTCTTCATCTCCAACTACTAAGTTTACCATGTCACTTGATTCGAGTTAGAACTAGAGATGCTTTTCTCAGTTAGTAGTGATTTAGCAAGGTGGCTTTGTATGACAGATTATTCCATCTTACTGATATCCGTTATTTTTCGGATCTGTTCGTATTTACGAGAATTGTGGAGGGATGAAGACCTACGCCTGAAACGTGAGAGTCACGGGCACTTTTAGAATTCTAGTTGGAGAAGTATAGAAATGTGGAGAAGTGTAAATTTGTAAATCTAGATGGGCCATTCATCAACCTGCTATGTATCTTTTAATGAAAAGTAGATTCGAAGACATTGCAGCCTATACCATAAATTTTTCAATTTTTCAATTTTGCAATTGGTTGCAATTCGGGATGTCTTCATCCGTACACCCAGCAGAATAAAAGAATATGGTCTTAGAAGATATTCTCTATACTGTTTACCTTGGAACCGGATAAACACTACTTGACTCTTCTTGATCCATAGATGTATCAGAATTTTTCTTTTGATAGCCTTTGTAAGTGAGAAAGGACCATTTCGATATTCTGTCATTTGTTGGTGTATATCTTCTTTCCTTCATTCTCTCAAAATGTAATTTTTCACTTCAAGATTGAAGATAAACCAAATAATTCTAAAACATCAATATTTTCACAATTTAGAGATTTTTTTTAGTACTTACAGACCTCTTTATCTATCTCGGTCAAAATTATACGACTATTATCGTAATTCTAACTATAATATCAAACTACAATAATTAAAACTTGAGAGTTCCAAAGTATAAGAATCAATATCATCCAATATGGTGTTTTCAACATGAGTTAGCCTCTTTAGCTTAGTGGTAGAGCGTTGCACTTGTAATGCAAAGGTCGCTAGTTCAATTCTGGCATGAGGCAGACAGCGCAAATGGTTTAGTGGTAAAATCCAACGTTGCCATCGTTGGGCCCCCGGTTCGATTCCGGGTTTGCGCATTTTTTTTGGCCATTTGGCCCAAGTTTTTTTGCTTCGTTTCATTTCAAATCTATCCGCCTCACTGACGTTCAGATTGAGTCAAATTCTGGAGTCCAGGTAACATGTACCCACGATATACAGGACTGGGATCTTTGCTATCTCAATTAAGATTTCCATCTTTTTCCACTCAACCACTTCACGTTCTTAACGTTCGCTCAGTTATTGTAAGGAAGATGTCCAGAACTGCAATAAAAACTGCAGTTAATGCTAGTAAGTAAGACCAAATATAAAGAAAGTAACACCATGGCAAGGCACTGGATTCTTTGTGTTTGTCCCAAATTTATTCTTTTTCTTCATTTGCTTCTTTGGCTTCCTTCTTACTAACAAATGGCCCAGTTCAGAAGTTCTACCCTACTAGACTTGCAGACAAGATTTGGGATAACACTGGGCTTTTAGTTGATGCTAGCGTTGAAGAAGCAGACAACGTCAATGATGGTAAAGTCAAGGTATTGCTTACAATTGATTTGACACAAGATGTAGCAGAGGAGGCCATTTTGAGTAAGACCAATCTTATCATGGCCTATCATCCGTTCATATTCAGAGGATTGAAGTCAATAACTCAAACAGATCCTCAACAGAAGTCATTGATCAATTTGATTCGCAATGGTATCAGTGTGTATTCACCTCATACCGCAGTAGATAGTGCTAAAGGAGGAGTGAATGATTTCTTAGCTGATGGAATATCAAAGGGATTCAAAGAAGTATCTAGAGAAGTTATTGAACCAGATGTAACAGAATCGGATTGTGGAATGGGGAGAATAATTACTTTGGCACAACCAACTCCTTTACACAAATTGACTGCAAACGTGAAATCAAGTTTGGGACTTGATCATATCCAAGTAGCGCTTGCTAGAGGTCAAGATAAGAATCAATTGATTCGTAAGATCTCCATTTGCGCAGGTTCAGGTGGTTCGTTGTTCAAAGGAGTAGAGGCAGATTTGTTCTACACGGGAGAGTTGTCTCATCACGAGGCGCTATTTCTCACAGAAAATGGATCTTCTGTGATAACTTGCAATCATTCCAACACTGAGAGGGCCTTTTTGGAAGTGATAAAGGAACAACTAAGTGAAGAGTTGCCAGAGGGAAGTGAGGTGATAGTCAGTTCAAAGGATAAGGATCCATTTGAGACTTGGTAGAGATGAGCCGACATACAACTGGAGTTGTGGTTGTTTTTCACAAGACTAAACACTAGCAATATAGTCCTGAACTACGCAATGGTCAACATCTATTTAAGTACTTCAGCAAATATCGAATTCAGGAAGAAATATCTAAACCAACTTGAATCTACTTAGTATCTGGTGATGCTCCAGATCCAGATGGGGAGCCCCTCCTGCAGATCCCATCCAGATTCTCAGTTAATTTCCACACCCTGTATGCAGTATTTAGATTAGATATGCAATCAAAAAATTCAAATTTGAAGGTAGCATTGTAAGGCAACCAGTATTCATCCTGTAATTACCCCATAACCTGGAGCCGGGATAATATCTTGAATTGAATATTGATAATCTGATAGCTTAGACAAAGAGAGCGAATGTCATTCTGAAACGATTACTAAGGTATAGTAAACAGATAGCTTTTAGTGATAGTCTCAAATCTCAGTGAAGTTTATACAAAGGTTGCATCTTCAATTGAAGACAGCTGATTGTATCTAATATTTTTGCTAAAGTTCATCTCACTTATATAAGTCTGGAACCTTTTTCTCATATAGGATATTTTTGAAAACATTTGGCTTTTACTTCTTGTAAGGAGTAACTTCATTTGTTTAACTAACCCTCTCGATTCAATTTACTCCACAGATTAAACTTCGCTTTTTCTTTGCAACTGGGAGACCTTAACTACCTTAACTCAGAAACAAAAAAAAAAAAAGAAAACGAACTAAAACTCTTAGCGAGACTTCAAATGGCAAGATCAAACAAACCAAGTGTTGTTAATATAAGGAAAGCGTTTGGTTCAGCTCCTATATATAACGTAAAGGCTACACTTGTACCTTGTATTGGCACTGATTATGTATTCCTTTTCGGAGGATTTGATGAATTAGATAACTTGGACAGTAATATTTACTTATTAAATCTTGAAGCTGGGACTTGGGAAATAGATGAAAAACATGTTGGTTTATACAGAGAAGGCCATCTGGCAGTTTACATAGGTCAGGGCAATATATTGGTATTTGGTGGTATACCTCATGATGAATTTCCAATTTCTGAAGAACCTGCAATAGGGCAAACTACTTCTAGATTTGAAAAGGATAGTTTAATGATGATTTACAATATATTTAGCAGAACATGGGTTGGACCTCCACAATTTGCATTAGTTAATGCTCCTTCTTCAAGATCCAGACATGCTTGTTGTCTTTCACCAGATGGAACAAAGGTGTATATAAGCGGTGGACTTGTAAATTCAACACCACTAAGTGATCTATTTTGCTATGATTTGATATCCGGAATTTGGACTGGCCCAATAGAATTTGTTCCAAGATTTGATCATTTCATTACTGAGTACAATGGTAAACTATATTCATTTGGAGGTCTAAATAAAGACATGAATCATGTTAATTATACCATAACATGGTTTGATTTGAACGACCATAGCATTGGTGAATTAGTGCTTCTTAAGAAACCAACAACTCCACCAACTCAATCCACTTCTATCGATGAAGGAGAAACGTCAGAAAATCGATCATTCACAAATTTCACTTCTTCGGATTGTGAACACACTTATCTGAATTCTGCCATAAATTCAGAAGTTGTAATTGATGTATCACTTCCTCTGTGGGGTTCATCGAATTGGAATCATCAATTTTCGATTTCTACTTTCAACGTGTCAGAATTCAGGTATACTCCATTAATCAACCTGTCATTAAACCACCGGTTAAATGCAGATTTTGATGAAATTCAATCTTATATTTGGAAGCATTCATTTGTATCAGGTAAAGGGATCCTATACCTTCTTGGAGACTCTATAGTCGATGAAGGCACTTCAGATGAAGTAAATACAGATTCAAGATTGACTCATTTCTTGGGTATTGATCTTTCTGATTTGGGAATTCCAAAAGTTAATGAGGACAGTAACAATAACAGTTTAACAAAGGATCTTAAGAGATTGCTAATGAGTAGTGAATTCACAGATTTTCAAATTATAACTTTAGCTGATGAACACATTAAGGATGACTACAGCGTAAATCCTGATAAGTATCATACAGCAGTAAATGAACTAATGAATAGCGGAGGAAATAATGTTAAGGTGATGGATGATTCAGAACAAATTTTTAAATATATTAAGGTTCATAAATCGATATTATTGGCAAGATGGAATCACTTCAAAAGAGTTATTGATAGCGGAATGACAGAAACTGTGTCAAATTTAATGTTTATTCCTGAACCATATCTTTGGGTGCAAGGGATGATATTCTATATCTACACTGATACAATTGATTTTGAAGGGAATGGATTTCCTTCATTTACCGTATTTGAATATTCGGGAATTCTTGTTCTAGCTAATATCTACGAACTTACAGAAATGAGGTCCAAAGTCTTGCAAAAATTGTTTCGATTGATATTTGTATTGTCGACTGGGAACGTTCAATTGTCAGAAAAGACTATCGAGCTAGTCTTGAAATCATGGCAGAATGTGGTGATAGCTAACGAACCTTTACTTTTCACCTCCATCACAACTTTAATCCGTGAAAGATGGTCTTCCTTCGTTAGATCCAAAGCTTTCACAGATTTGCCAAAGGAGCAAATAATTCAACTTTGTCAAGGTTGCTCGGGTGTTCGTTCAGAAACAACACTCGAACATGTCAAACCCCCAGATTCACTTGCTAGACCAAGATCAAATACACCCGAACCAGCACTAATTTTGGCAATCAATGGATCACCCGAAACACCTAATGGTAGAACTCTTCGACTGTCCCACTCAAATTCTCCATTTCTACGCCATGCGGCAAATAACACTACACCTCCGATTGAACCTAGAGCTATTAGAACATCTAATAGTTATCCTATACTCCATACCATATTTGATGACGATAGAAATTCCACTGCAGATAGGTAGGAATGAAGTTTTCTCTTTCCTTCTTAATCGTTAAAGTCTATTACTGAAATTTCGGATCGGAGGTCGGACCGATATTTGAGCTCCACTGTTAAATCATCTCTTCTGTGACACCTAAATGTACAACAAAAAGTACTCAATTAACCAGTAAGTGGTATTATTTTAACCAATGTAAGCTCACCATGACCGATCAACTTGACCTAGCATCGACAGATTGAAAGGTTTACCTTTTTTTTTTGCATACTCGTATCTGCTCTGTCTGTCTAATTGCTACATACTTTTCAATCTCCTGCACATAAATTCTCGTTCCGACCCCGTCATCAAAGCTGGGGTAGGCCGTTTCGTCTCTCTCACTGAAGCTGTGGCTGCGACTTCAGGTGACATATAAGAGTTGAGGATAATCTTAATGATCCATAGTACTACACTTTTTCGGTGCCACTTTAATAAATTCTTCAACCTCTTTATTTGAAAAAAAAAAAAATGGTATCTGGCTCAGAAGCAATTGCTCAAACTTTGAAGCATCTTGAAGTAGATGTGGTTTTCGGAATTGTAGGTATACCAGTGGTGGATGTTGCTGATTCTTTAATTGCAAAGGGAATTCGTTTTGTAGCGTTTAGAAACGAACAGGCGGCATCTTATGCAGCCTCTGTATATGGATACCTTACAAGGAAACCTGGTGTTCTTTTGGTAGTAGGAGGACCGGGAGTAGTACATGCTACTGCTGGTATATTGAATGCTAACTCTAATGGATGGCCGTTGTTGGTACTTGCCGGTTCTAGTTCATTCGATGAAACCCAAAAGGGAGGATTTCAAGAATTAGATCAGATTTCTTATTTGTCACCTCAGACCAAATTTTCCTCTAGACCTTATGGTATAACTCAGATTCCTCGTTTGATTGAAAAGGCTTATAGAACTTGTCTTTTTGGTAAGCCTGGAACTTCCTATGTTGACCTCCCGGCTAACATTATTCAAGGAACAACTGATGCTGATTTCCCAGCATTATTGTCCTTAATCGAACCAATTAAAGAAGCTCCTAAGAGTCAAGCAGATCCACGAAAAGTTTCTCAAGCAGCAAAATTAATTTCAAAGGCCAAAAATCCTTTGGTTATAATTGGAAAAGGAGCTGCCTTTGCAAATGCTTCTGGTAGTTTAAGACAACTTGTTAATGGATATAGATTACCATTTTTACCCACCCCCATGGGAAAAGGTGTCGTTCCTGATGATAGTGATTTGAACCTTTCCTCTAGTCGTTCATTAGCACTTGCAACAGCAGATGTGGTAGTTTTGTGTGGAGCCAGACTTAATTGGATTTTACATGCTGGTGATAGATTTAAGCCGGATGTTAAGATTATTAGTATTGATATAAATGCTGAAGAAATTGGAAACAACAGTTCACTTTCATCCAAATATGGTTTAAATGGGGACTTGAACTTGGTGATTAAACAACTAAGTGCAGAGTTGTCTAGGATTGGGTATTTACCTCATTCAGTTTCTTCATCTTTGATAGAAAAGAAGCTCGCAAATGTTAGGAAACTTGAAATTAAAGAGAATACTCCTACACCTCCCAAAACTTTACTTTCATATATTAGAGTTTACAAAATTATCCGAGACGCTATTGAGAGCTCTAGTTTCCCAGAAAAGGACAGAACGATAGTTTCTGAAGGAGCTAATACTATGGACGTTTCAAGGACTGCATTCCCACTTAATTACCCTCGCAAGAGATTAGATGCTGGAACCAATGCAACCATGGGTGTTGGTCTACCATATGCAATTGCAGCCAAAATTGCTAACCCAAATGAATTAGTTGTAGCCCTTGAAGGAGATTCAGCAATTGGGTTTACAGGTATGGAATTAGAGACAATTGCCAGAAACAAACTAGGAATGATAGTTGTTGTAATGAACAATAGTGGAATATATCATGGTTCGGATCCAAAATTATATGAAGCAAATGCTGATACGTCTCTTCCATCCACTGCATTATCATTAAACACAAGATATGACCTTGTTGCTGAAGGATTGGGAATAAACGGAGTATTCGTGAAGACTGAGACTGAATTAGCTGAAGCTATTAATAATGCTCTTCAAACTCTTAAGCTGACCAATGAATCTACCTTGATAAATGTTCAAATCGATTTAGGATTAAGCACTAAGTTATCTTTTGGATGGCAGAACAAGAAGGCTTCCAAATTGTAGCCTTCCTAATGAAACTTGTACGTTGGTATACTAAAATATGTTCAATAAATATAGATTCAAGATAGAGGTTCAAAATAGCTGTTTATGTACGTTCTTCGTGACCGTCATCTTGTCCTATGACTTTATCAAAAAAGCCTTCAACATCGTCAAGAATATCGTCAACACTTTCGCCAATATCTTGTCCAATATTTGAAAGATCCTCGCTTATCTTATCCCACCACGAATGGCCCTTTGATGATGGTGTAGATGGTGGTGTAGATGATGGTTCTGGTGAAGATGTAGCAATATCAGACTCTGTAAGGTCCGTTGGTTTAGGTATATGTTCGGATTCTGGCAGTATACTTGATTCCTGTGACATCAAGGATTTTAAAGGATCCTTATTAGTACTCACAGATACAGTAAAAGGCTCTTCTCTAATTGGCTTTTTCCAAAGTAAGTCGTAGGTTGCATCTTTTACTACGTGGTCTACCTTAAATCCCAAGTTAGGATATTCAAGCGGATCAGACCAATCATTGGGAAGTGAATTATTTGTAGAAATCAACTTTTGGGAGAATTGATCATCTGTACTCAGTATTTTATCTGCACTATATGTTCCATTATTAGGAGAAGGTTTCAAGTTTAACGAATCACATATAAGATTATACACTTCAGTATTAGCAAATGGATAAACTCTCTTGTTTTCATTTAGTTTAGAATCAAAATAAGGACCACGACCCAAGAAAAGAGCTCTCATCAAGAGCTCCGTATTATTATATCCATGAACACCTTTAGGTTTATAATCATTTCCAAGTTCTTTCATTTGTTTGTGGGTAGTAATTGCATATCCTACTTCCGGAACTACCCAGATTGGAGCCAATCTATAATTAAACTTATGATCTTCTGCTTTTCCGCCAAAATTCCATTCTTCGGGCATATTTTCAAGTTTGTAGACTTTAAAATGATCTTCAAGATCGTTCTTTTCAATATTTGTCTTGAGTTCTTCAAATATTTCTTCTATTTGGTCACTTTCTTTAGGTTGATCATTCTTAAATGGTCTCAAACCAAAGAGCGGCCAGCCGTCAACGTGTTCAATTTTATTTAAATCTATCATATCATCTAAATATAAAAGTCTATTATTTGAAGTTGGAGCCATTCCATGATCACTAAGAATTATAACATTAGCAATGTCTTGTAAATTTCTACTTTTCAACTCAAGAAGTAACAAATCCACGAAATCATCAACATATTTAAGGGCTTCTTCTAATTTTTTACCACCAATTCCATATTTATGACCAAACAGATCTATGGTAGGCACATAAGTCAAAATAAGTTCAGGACGCTGGCTGATATCCTCAGTATCTAACCAAGTCATTACTCTGTCTACTTTGGAAGAAAGTAATTCGGATCCATTGTATTTATCAACATGAAGTGGTCCATTTCCTATACCTACACCTGGTACCTCGCTTCCGGGCCACATATGAACTGCTGAATTTACTCCTTGCCTATATGCGGTCTTCCACACCGGCTCACCTCCTCTCCAGAAATCAGGATCTAATCCACCAATTGCAGGGTTTGTATTTATGAATTGCTTCTTTAAACTTGGATCATAGAAAGTATTACCTACTATTCCATGCTCCGAAGGATACAATCCAGTAACAAGTGTCCAATGATTTGGGAATGTGGAAGAAGGAAATGAAGGTATCATGTATGGAGCGCCATAATCATGGAGAAGCATATTATGTAGTGTAGGAGTGAGTTTAGAATTGATATAATGGGGATGGAATCCATCCAACGACACCACAATGGTAGTTGGATAAAAATCATGAGTGGAGTTTGAAAATATAGCTTTAGTGAATGCTTGTGGCTTATTACCATTTAGTATACTATTTGGACCATAGTATACAAATAGAAAAATACTTATCGATAGTATGCCAACCAACATAGATAATTTAGTGCAATTACTTAAGTTTAAGTTGTCATTTGCTTTAATTCTATTGAAATCCTCGTCACTATCTTCAGAAAAGCTTGAAAACCCATTGATATCCTGCAATTCTATTGAATTTGTTCTCCTAAATGATCTTCCTGCCTTACGAATCTCAGCAGCTATATGCTCAACCAAAGTCTCTTTCTTTGGCTTAGCGAAAGCTTGACTCAAATAGTCCTGAGTGGATTGAATCGTAGGTCCTACATTTGATCCAAAAATGCTTTTAAGCCTATTAAAGAATCCTTCTTCATTGTTACTAGTGCTGTTATCGACCAGAGAAAAATTGTTTCTTTCTTCTTCATAATCAAGTCCATCCAAAGGATCGAAGGGCTGGCGTCTGTTATTCTGGCCATCTTCAAACATCATATCATCGTCATTTTCGTCTAAATCAACCACAGGCATATCTACCGGATGCAATTTAGAGTAATTTACCGACATCACTTCAGGTACATATATCGATCAGAAGTTATTACGCTCTTGCGTTGCAAAGTTATCGAACTGCTATGTGCTGATGTTTATCAAAGCACAAAGAAGTTGCAAAGAAAAAAATAGATCGACGTTAGACTTAAAGATATTGAAAAAGGGAAACAGGGCCAATTATATACCACGTTTATATTCCGATGTCATATATTCCTCTAAAAACGAAAATACTACAGGTCAATCTGAACGTTCAGTTAAAGAACACTTGGGGTCAAGTAGTCTGTGCTAACGAGAAGAAGACACATCCATATCGTGGGTGTCACATGCAGGAAAGGGGATCCAGGTGAGAAATGAGAAGGGAACCAGTGGCCACATTAATGAGTCCAAGCCAGAATTGGAACCTGCGACAATTGGAAATTACTTCTCTGACATATGGCTGCAATTTACACTATTAAGCTACTGGCGGAAAGAACTATTCTTATATTTTCTGTGTTCTATATAATTAAACTTAGATCATCACTTTCAAAGAGTCATAATCTGTCAATATCAGACTTTTTATTCTTTTCACTTGCCAAATACACTCGTACTCGTAACTTCATTAATTCATCTGGTTGCAAGTCTTGTCTAGATAATGCTGCCTTACACCCATCAATTGGACAAGCATATTGACCTTGAGAAAATCGATTTAAAATATTATCTTGTTCAAATACATGCAGACATTTCTTTGATACAACAGGATTTTCAAATATTTGTAAAGAAATTGGATCTTTCAATGAAATCTTACCACCTTCTACAACCAATTCATCGTCTATTGAAGCTTCGTCTGGCAACGGATCCTCAGGATTTGACAATATGAATGAAACATTTTTGAGGTACTGATATTGTTTAGAATTGCGTAAAAATGATTCGAAAGAATTCTGATTTTCATGCAAATCAATATTATTGCTATGATCTTCAATTATTAAATCTCCAAAGTTAGTCTTGGTGTTAGATGTTTCCTTATATAATTGTAACGTATCGATCGTTAACGGCTCCTCCTGTCTGGCATCGTGACGGATTCTGGCACGTGACTCTTTGGTTGAATCGATAAGAGTAACAATATTGTGTTTTGAATGCAATAATGTTGTGATTGAAGACAAGTTATTGGACAAGAAGGTTTCGTTTATGATTACCAGGGTATAATTTTCCTTATCCAATATAAAATCTATGTATTGTTTGGTGGACTCAACTAGTTCTTTGACGGAGTTTTCAATATATTCAAGTTCTGGAGGAGGTCGTGCTTGGATCGTCTCAAACTTACGTACAAGAGAAGAATGCAAAGGAAAGTATTGAGGAAATTGGAAGTCTGAACTTTCCTTAGAAGTAGAAGAAGAAGATTTGATAGGCATTATACAAGGTGAAGTAAATAAACAATATTAAAGACAAAAGGTAATCCAACTAAACACTGTATGCAACAAAAAGACTATTTAAACGATCGAAATACCTACCTTTGATAAAGAGAATGGCTCAAAAACGACATCAAAATCAAAATCATATCAGTTGGTCTGATTTGGAACCTGCGCGCGCAATTTTGAGAAAATTGAATTTTCATGAATCGAGTCCAAACCTCAGACTAACCGTTCGGTACACGACCCCATTATACAATTTTTTGATTCGAAGGCATGGACAAGATTTATACATTTGGATCCTGTTATTGTAGTTGGCACCACAGATTCTAGAAATGTCAGCGGATAATAAGCCTGAAAATAAGGAAATACCGCCCCAAAAGGTGGAAGAAACGACCAACCCAGAATCTAAGCCCAAGGTTAAACCACCAAAGAAGCAATGGAAGAATCCAGCTCTTCGAATGATGGGAATCCCAAGATTTTCACTTCCATCACGTAATTGGATTATATTTTGGACCGTGTTAGCAGGTGTTGGTGGAGGTATAGTATATGATAAATATGAGCAAAAGCAAATTCGCAAGAAATGGATGGCAGAAGTTGCCAAATTCGGTGAAGAAAACTACGCCAATGATCGGATTCCAAGAAAACTCACGATCTTCATTGCACCTCCACCAAATGATTTCTTGGATGAATCTTTGAAATATTTTAAGCGTTATATTAAGCCTGTACTCAATTCAAGTGCAGTAGACTTTGAAGTGTACACTGAAAACAGACAAGGAGACATTCGTAGTGGAGTTGCTGAAAAAATTAGAGAATTAAGAAGATCGAGATTGCAAGAATCACAAGATAAAGAAGATGAAAATGCAGATACAACTGGAACTAAAAAATCTAAGGGAACCAACCAATTTGGATGGTTACTTCCTAAGCCCAAGCCAACTAATAGTAATGAGCTTATAGGAGATGACGAATTGATTCGTCGTCAAGATTTATACACACCAACAGATTTGTTAGGGTTGTATAAGATATTCAAACCACTTGAGGTACATCGAGATGATGAAATAAATCCAAATGAAGCAGGAGGAATCATTTGTGTAGGAAGAGGTGCATATAAAGAGTATATTACTGGGGTCCATGAAGGATTGTTAGGACCTTTAGATAAGCCCGAAGAAGAAGAACAAGAAAAACTGAAAGAGGATTCAGAACTGGGAGATTCTCCAGATAAATCAGGTTCAGAATTCGAACAAAATGAAGAGGAAGAAGAAGAAGCAGATAAACAAGACCCTGTACCAAAGCCATACATTAAAGCTAGTGATTATTCCAAAGCGCAATTTGCACCAGAATTAAATTCAGATGAAATAATTAGAAACGAAAAAAGGGTACCAGTGTTATTCGAACAACCTGTTTATGTATTCCCAGTACCAAATTTATTGGGTTTTCTCAATATTCCTCGAAAGATTTATCGGTTCTACACCAAAAGATATGTAGCTGATGATTATGGATATCGCACTGCAGCAGTAGTAGAAAATGTTCAAAGACCTTTTGAATTTAAAGATACATTTATGGGGAAAGAAGAAGAATTGGATTGGCCTAAGAAATGGATTGAAAAGGGGAAAGAAAGAAATTCTGAATGGGTCCAGGATTTAGTAACTGACGAAAGAGTTACTTCGAGAATGAAAGTGATTGACGTCAGCTTGAAAAAATAAAGTCGAGAGTCTTTCGTTCACCAATATCGGTAGTGTATATAGTGGCACCATAAAAAACGTTAATTCATACTGAAGCATTCCTTAAGAACAAGACGTAGATATGTAGAAGAAAGAAAGAAAGAAAGAAAGAAAGAAAGAAAGAAAGAAAGAAAGAAAACAAAATTAGAGAGGTTAGAGTTCAACTAGTTCAATATATTGAATTGAAACAGATTGAATTGATATTTTAGTGTTTTTTTCTTCTGGTGGACATTGCCGAAGGCAACGGAGACTTTCTATGCAGCATGTTAACATCTTTTTAGGTATTTGGAACAATTGGCTGAGACAGGCAAATAGGAGCCAAGAAGTGGGTCAAGTTTAAAGTTATTGGACGGATAAGTAAATCCCAAATTACCCCATGATTCAAGAAAACACCATGAAAAGGTAAACCTCTCCTAGTTAGCACTGGAAATAGGATCCAAAAAGAAATTCTCTTATGAACTCGAAACCGTTTAACTGAAAAATTCAAGAAACTCCGGCTCGGCATGTTTGGTCTCGGAGGAGCCATCGCGGCATTCTTGTAGTCGCACCATTAAAAGTGGCAGTATGATTTTGAGTCATAGCTGTCGTTTTCATTCAATTCGCAAACAATTTTCTTTTTTTTTTCGCCGAGAGACCCCAGGAATCAAGTTTGGTTGGCTGGTTGGTCAGAGATAAGAAGTTATTTAGAACGTATGGTGTTTAATAGGAGAGGGTTGTAAAGTTCGAGGTAGGTCAACAAAAGAGCCATTTTCGAGTCAATTGTCCGATTTTTTAAGTTATTTGTTCTTGATGTGCGCAGTTGACGGTGAAAAAAACGGTGCAATTAGTTGTTTAATCTTGATTGAAGTCAACTCAGTCTCATCAACTCACTCTCGTTAACTCATTCATATGATTCACCACCGAACGAAAATAAACGCAACGCACTTCAAAATCTGAGGGGAACAGAAAAAAAAAAAAAAAAAAAAAAACTCGTCTCGTTTCCTAAGAATCTCATGTCAAGAGTATCACGTGGCACAATGGCCTGAACCGGGGAAAGTTTGATCTGTTAATCTCATTGGCCAGAGATTAGCACGATTGATGTTCTGTTAAGTAGCATTTAGTAGTGAAAAAAAATGAAGAGATGGCTAACCACATAAAAGGTGGAAAGTTCGCCTTGGGTCAACCACTGCACGGGTAATAATTTTCCTTTTTGGTTCCTTTTTTTTTTTCTTCTTGCTGTTCTTTAATTTATTAAATTCAGATTTGAACTTAAAAGAAAACTTAACTTCTTTGTAATTCTTTCTATCTCAGCTAATCTAAATCTAACGCGAACTAAAATGGTCCTTCCTCACGAACCTGAATTTCAACAAGCTTACAACGAACTTGTTTCTGCTCTTGAAGATTCAACTCTTTTCACTCAAAACCCTGAATATAAGAAAGTTATCCCAGTTGTTTCTATTCCAGAAAGACTCATTCAATTCAGAGTCACCTGGGAAAATGACAAAGGTGAATTAGAAGTTAACAATGGTTTCAGAGTTCAATTCAATTCTGCTCTTGGTCCATTCAAAGGTGGTCTTCGTTTCCATCCAACCGTTAATCTTTCAATTCTTAAATTTTTAGGATTTGAACAAATCTTCAAGAATGCTTTAACTGGTTTATCTATGGGTGGTGGTAAAGGTGGTTCTGACTTCAATCCAAAGGGTCGTTCTGATAATGAAATTAGACGTTTCTGTACTGCTTTCATGCGTCAATTAGCTCGTTATATTGGTCAAGATACTGATGTTCCAGCTGGTGATATTGGTGTTGGTGGTAGAGAAATTGGTTATTTATTTGGTGCTTACAAGCAAATGCAAAACAATTGGTCTGGTATTTTAACTGGTAAAGGTTTAACTTGGGGTGGTTCTTTAATTCGTCCTGAAGCTACCGGTTACGGTTTAGTTTACTACGTTGAAAAAATGATTGAAAAGGCTACCAATGGTAAGGAATCTTTTAAAGGTAAAAGAGTTGCTATCTCTGGTTCTGGTAATGTTGCTCAATACGCTGCTCTTAAAGTTATCGAATTAGGAGGAATAGTGGTTTCTCTTTCTGATTCTAAAGGTTCAATCATTTCTGAAAATGGTATCACTGCTGAACAAGTCGCTGAAATTGCTGCTGCTAAATTGAAGCACAAATCTTTAGTTACTATTGTTGAAGCTAAAGTTTTCTCTGGTTCTAATTCAGTCGAATATATTGCAGGTGTTCGTCCATGGGTCCATGTTGGACAAGTTGATGTTGCTTTACCATCTGCTACTCAAAATGAAGTTTCTGGTGAAGAAGCTGAAACTTTGATTCAAAACAATTGTAAATTTATTGCTGAAGGTTCTAATATGGGGTCTACTAAAGAAGCTATCGATGTATTTGAAGCCTCAAGATCAAAGGACGTCTGGTACGCACCTGGTAAAGCTTCAAACTGTGGTGGTGTAGCAGTTTCTGGTTTGGAAATGGCTCAAAACTCTCAAAGAGTCCATTGGACCGCTGAAGAAGTTGACAATAAATTGAAAACTATTATGTACGAATGTTTTGATATTTGTTACGAAACTGCAGTTAAATATTCTGCTGATAAAAATGCATCAGGTTTACCATCATTATTGAAAGGTGCTAACATTGCCGGATTCATTAAGGTTGCAGATGCTATGTTTGACCACGGTGATGTTTTCTAGATTAAGATTTTTGGGCACTGGTTAATTGGTTTGTTTAATTAGAAAAGGAGATGGAATGTTCTATATATAATATATAAATATATATCTAAACACGTTTAAAGCTTTTTATTTTTCGTTTTTTTGACCATACTTATATAAATAGAATTCAAATAATATATATATATATATTTATATCCTTAGTCAAAGTTTATTGTAATTGAAATTTGTTGACCAATTCTGTCATTAAGTCCTTCTCAGTTAAGTTTTTGCCAATGAATACTAATTTATTCTCATCGATACCTTCGACTAAAGTACCTCCTTCTATAATATCATAAGTATCTCGAACTCCTTGTACTACTCTTACGTCATCCTGGTACACCAACACACCTTTGACTCTATGAATTTCTATGGGTTTACCATTACATTCATTCTCCCACAATAGAAATTGAAGAAACGATTCAACTTGTTCAAATCCTTTCAGACTCTTGAAAAATGGGAATGTTATCGATACTGTTCCTATTCTACCATCATGAAATGTTGTTCCGTGTGAATAATTTAAAGAAGATTTGAATTTGTCTAAATTTGCTTCAAAGGCATGTAAGTCAAGAATCTTATCAAGATCTATATCTCCAAAACTTGTTGAATATATCGGTGAATTTGCATTTATGGTCCTAATACTTCTTTCAATATCACTTGTATCTTTGACCTTGTCCAGTTTATTTATCAAAATCGTGTCTGCAAGTGCTATTTGAAGATGAGCAGTTGATATTCCTTGTGATAAACTAAGTTGTTCTCGTTCAAGTTCTTCCTCGGTTAAGTCATCAACATTTGCACTTTGTTCGCTAAGAAGATGTTTATTCTCTTTATGCCAATGTCCTCCCGTATCATTGAGACATTTGACGATGTTTTCAGCATCAACTACAGCAATTACTCCATCAATATACACCGAAGACGAAAGTCCTTCATCTAACCAGAACATCTTGGCTACTGGAGCTGGATCAGCTATCCCTGTAGTTTCCAATAGTATATAGTCAATTTTACCCCTTGAATTTTCAATCAACTGTTCTATAGCTGTAACTCCATTGTCTTTAACGGTGCAACATAAACATCCATTACCAAGATCAAGCCATTCTTGTACCGCTTCTTGAGATTTGGCATCTTTAATTGTAACTGCCCTCTCAATAACTGATGAATCTCCAAATTCATTAAGAATTATTGCAAGTCTCTTGTTCGATTTCTTTCCAATCTGATCCAAAAGAGTAGATTTACCAGAACCAAGATACCCAGTGATAATAGATATGGGGATTTTGGCGTGAATATCTGATCCATCATTGGCGATTGGTTCATTCAATGAAGAACTTTCATCTTTGCTTGGCTCGGTGATTCGCCCTCGTTCATTCCCGATCGGTATTGCTTCATCAACTGGTAACTCTTCAACTAAATCCGGTATATCCATAATCTACAACAAAACTTACTTATCTATCAATATATGTTGCGAACAGAGGTCTTATCCAATTGAACCTTTGCTTGCAAAGAGTACCTTGTTGCGGCAATGATGGAGTCTCGTTGGCAATCGCATAGACGACTTCTCCATACATGCACGCGGCTTCTATCGACACTTTCCAATTTGTATGCAGTTCAAAGATAGAGCCATTGCTAGTCAATTGTTGGAGTCCCCACCTCTGGATAACTTTAACCTGAAAACAACCCAATTACCTGCAACTTTCCTCTTTTCTCTTGGAAGGAACATTTTTTTTTCTATATACTGGTAAACTAAAGTTTGATCATGTACAAGTATAACAAATTTCTAGATCTTCTACTTCTTGCGATTATTGGATATTATCTTGTTACTTCACCTTTCACCAAGGTTGAAGAATCATTTAATATTCAAGCGATTCATGATATTGTCAATTATGGAGTTTTCCCAAGAGATTTAATAGAACAGAATTATGATCACGTTTTATTTCCTGGTGTTGTTCCTAGAACATTTGTTGGTAGTGCAATTTTAGGATTTTTCGTAAAGACATTCAAGACATTAATCGAAACCTTGGGATTTGAAATTCCATTTAAAGATCAATTACATCTTCAATTATTGACCAGAGCTTTACTTGGATTTGCTCATTGGTGGAGTATTCGTTATCTCAGAGATACTATCAATATCATAACTTTTAGAGATAAATCTTCCAGAATTAAGGGAGTCATCGGATTCTGGTTTACGATCCTCATTGGAACTCAATTCCATTTTTTATTTTATAGTACAAGAACACTCCCAAACTTCATTGCTCTTCCAGGGGTTTTATTTTCATTTAGCAAGATTCTTCGTGGAGATAATAAAGGTTTAACATGGTTAGCATTCTTAGGAATAATCTTCCGTTTAGAACTTGGACTCTTTGCAGTTATTATCGCATTAGTTTCATCTCTTGTTTTCGGTCAATCTAATATTGTTGTGAATTTGATCATGTTGGTAGCAGGTACTATTTTTGGATTAATCACCACTATTGCAATTGACTCATATTTTTGGGGCTTTTGGGTCATTCCTGAGTTATGGGCCTTCAAGTTCAACGTCATAGATGGTAATTCTGTGGCTTGGGGAATCGAACCTTATGGTGCTTATATCAATAAATATCTTTGGATCTTATTTAGACCTCCAATTGTTCTTCTTCTTCTTATTCCTGGTATTCTTTCAGACCCTGCTGATGATGGTAGAAGTATTTTAAAAGCGGTTGAAGAAGCCAAAGAGAAGAAAACTCCAGTTGTTACTCATCCTGCAAGAAATTCATTAAGAGTATTATTTACTTCAAGTATCATCTATATACTTATAATGTCACTCCAACCTCACAAGGAATGGAGATTTATTGTTTATGTTGTTCCAATTTTTGTCTTACTTGCAGCAAATGGTATCTCAAGTATTTCCATGAAATGGTCTTTGTCATTTTTCAATAAGATATTGACTATATTCATTATCGCTAATATCTTCATAGCATATGGCTTGTCATTCTTCTTGGGTTACGTTTCTAGTTACAATTATCCTGGTGGTGATGCATTAGTTGCACTTAACAGTTATCTTGAAAAGCAGAATTCTACTGAACAAATCACTGTTCATTTAGGAGTTGCAACTTGTATGACTGGTGCTACTAGATTTGGTCAACTTCATGAATCCAATATCATTTATGACAAAACTGAAGATGAAATTCAATTGTTAAAAGTTTGGAATGATTTTGATTATTTGATTACTGAAGCAAAATTGAAGGATGTCAATGGTCCAAGGGAAGCAATTCCATTTGTTTACGATAATTGGGAACTTCTTCATATTTCTAATACGTTTGGTGGTGTTACTAGTGAGCCTGTTCTTCAGTTATTTGAAGAATTCAACAAGGGTAAAAGTGTATTCAAGCCACTAGTGACAGAAATTATACATGAATTCGTTACTCAAAGAGCTTCTCCAACTTTCCTGAAACTTTTGCATTCGTTAGTGATTGAACAGAATTTCTTGTATGTATTTAAAAGGGTACATCCTGATGTTTTACCTACTATTGTTGAAGGTGTTGTATCTGATAAAAATGTTGCTGAAGAATTAAAAGAAGAGATAACAGAAAATGTTATTGAGCAAGTTGAAATCAAGATTGATGATATTTCACAAGAAATAAACCAAGAAATCGATGATTTTGAAGAAGAATTTGAAGAAGCAAATGAATAAATAAATATGACATTTAGTCAATACAAGTGTATATGATACACCGTATAGGCTCTTTTTTCAGCTGAAAGTACTCTAGGTTGGAGTGGAAGTTGAAGCAGAATCTAAATCAACAAATTTGCTTGAATTATCTATCTTTGAAAATTGAAGTACTCTTTCCTTCAACTTGCTTACTGGCGAAAACCTGGGAGCCAGATCATCTTCTGTAGGGATGAATATTGGGGTAATTCTTCTAAGCAGTTTAGCAGTATCAATAGTAGACCTTTCTTCATCTAATGTTGGACTCAGACGATTAAATACAGATTCTGACAGCTCTTCGTCACTGAATTCTATGTTCTTGGAGAGACTACTGGTGAAATTTGGTGGTCTGGGTGGGATGATATTGCCATATAATCGAAATTTGGAAACTGTGTTTCCACTATCAATCAATAAATCACTTGAAGTAATACCTGATGGTCGACGGTTACTTGAAGGACTGTTTGAATTTTTAGCCTTCTGTAAATGTCTTATGAGAGCATCCAATCGTTCAGACTTAATTCTTTCAGTAGTTTCTTGTAACTTACTAGGACTTGTTCTGGTGACGCTAGGAGTATATGGCGTGCGACTATCCCGTCTTTTAAGTGGTGTGTTTAAATAACTCGTGTGCTCATCAAGTGATCTATTAGACTTCCTAGCCAATGGCGAAGTATTGCTTATCATACTTGCATTTGTATCCAACTGATCGGTATCGGATTTCTTATGCGACGTTATCTTGTATAGCCATACTTCGAATAATCCTCTCATTTTTGCTGATTGCCAGCGACTTATAAACATTTCACAGCTTTGCTGATTTCTTTTTATGTTAGTAATGTATTTCAAGGACCATTTATTCAATTGGCCCCTTAATTGAGTGAATTCCTTCTGGTTCACATAATTCTCAGCGACTTCGTTCAAATATTCCAGCTTTGCCAAAAACTTATCGTACCACTTCATTAAATGCTTCTTCAATAATAACTTTTCTTCAAATTGAATTGATGTGTTGTGTAATTCTAATTTCCGATTGGACTCGATATTCCAATGAGTGAAAATACTTCTTTGTAAAACTGATTTCTTTAGAAAGCCATCGCAAAGTCGATCCATTTCTGCTAACAACAGTTGTCTTTGATTATACTTCAAAGCCCAAGACTCAAGAGCCCTCACAATTAAATTTGGATCCGCCACTTGCTTAATAAATTGATTTAGCTTTTGTTCATTCGCTTTGATAAACCTGCGATCGTACGATCTCTGCCATAAAACAATGGTAAGTTTCAACGCCATTCGATCAGAAAAGGTGTATGCATTTTCAGAAGCTATTGAGTCGACAATGTCACGAGTAGCTGAAATCTTTGAAATTCTAGAGGTGATCAATTGGAAGAATTTGCTCAGGACATTACGATCTGCAATACAGATCATGTCAGCTCCATTATTTCTATTACCAACCCACTTCAAAAAATAGTTTTTACTTATGGTTTTGTTATTGAAGGAAATACTTTGTTGCACCATAGAGCGGCCATCCTTCAACCTGAGTTGCCAGTTATCCAAGTATAATCTAGTTTGATGTATATTTTTCTTTCTCAATTCCCGCCTCAATATGAGAATCAACACCCATCTTTTGAAATAAAATTTCACATTTGGTTCATTCTTTGAAGTAATCGCAGCAGATAGAGAGCTCCTGTTGCTTAAGGATTTTAATTTCCATATTCTCATCATATTATCTCCTAAACATTTAGATCGGAACTGATTAGATACACGGCGTAAGTCCATTAACTTCTTCCAATTAGAGAAAGCATTCAGTTTAATTAGCATGTTTGTGCTCGTTACTTTCGAATTCGACAAAAGTTTTAAATTTGTCTTCTTTTTCCATTGACTCTCAAATGCAAACCTAAGCAAATATCTATTGTTACCCGTTTCAACCTCACGAATTTTTGCTAAATCATTGTAGTTACGCTTCCATATGCTTAAGAATCTTGCCTTTACAAAACGCGTTTCTAAGTTATGAAGGACTCTCAATTTTTCAATGACAGTTATAGGATGTGAAAATTTTAACTTTGATTGAGTATTTTGAATATCGTACCGAGCCTTAATATTGCTCTGATTATTAGCTGGAACATGGACCATTGTATTATTTAACTTGTCAAACCATTTCTTCCAAGTGACTCGTAAATAGTCAACCTCTGTCTTCAGTCTTACATGTGCTCGCAATTTCTCACCAGTAACTTGAAGCTTTTTGTAGTTCTGGTATTTTTCTGAAAATATCAAAAAGGTTCTTAACATTACTCTCAGAGTATAGTACATGCTCGAATTAAGTTGCAAATCAGAAAGCTTAGAAATTCTATGCTTCCACATTGCAAATGCCTTAGAAAGCTTGAAACTATCAGCTTTCATTCTCATATGACTTAATCTCATTGACTTAGCACTCCAATTATCGTTAAACGACTTGTCGAGTAGAAATAAATCTTTATGTTTGACGGATATTTGAAGCAAGTTCTGATTGACCATGTACTTATTGAACCATGATTTAAGGTATCTCTCAGCCTTCACTTTGTCCAGCTGAGGAATCCAATATTCATGAAGCAATAATTCGAGCTGACTGGCAGTTAGTGCTAAATAATTCCAGTGAGAAAAGTTAGATTTAAGAATTGTGACGTTTGAATAGTACTCCACAGCAGCCAACCTCATTAGGAGAGTAGTAGAAGCTGAAGCTTCATGTTTCAATTTGGAGTTTTTATCTCCCACCAAATAGAGATGGAGCTTAAAGAACTTTTTAATCGTACTTTGAATGTCAAAATCTTGAGCCAACTCATCATTTTCGTAATCTATAATGGCGTTAAGCAAATAAAGAATGCTTCCCACGTACTCGTAGTTAGCTAAGTCGTTGGTATGAAATTCAGAAGAATCAAATAGTAATCTCATGAAGTACCTCATGAGGTATGGAAAATTTGAATCAAAGTCAAAGTATCCATCAAGTTGCGGTATTACTATTCTCAAATTGTCAAACAACTTTAATTGGTCATCTTTTGAAAGTTGCTGACCCATTTTTATTAGAGATTCATTATAAGTTCTATCAAGATTATGAGAAGAATCAGAGTCATAAATATCTTCCATAAAAGAAAGCTCATCGTTAGACTTGAGTGGCTCAGCTTTCATAGGTAATGAAGAGGGTCTCTCCAAGTTGATAGTTTTATTTTCAGTGGCAGATTCCACATACCCAAGACTTTCATTGTACGGATCCAGTTCAGGAAAAATGTCAACTTCATTAGCCACCTTCTCTGTGATCTGCTTATAAGCAAGTGGAAATAATCTCTCTCCGTCTGCTGCGTCAGACTCTAGTAAAAAGTTTTCGTAGAAGTAGTTGAATTTCAAATCTTTGATTCGGAAATCATTCAATTCAAGGAAATCGGTATTCGCTTGCTTTTTAAACATAGCTACCATGATGCGAACATATTCACTGTTGTCCCTTAGATTTGAAGGAGAGACATCGTTACTTTCAGAATTTCTAAAAGTACATATCTGGAGAAACAATTTATATAGATTGTTGAAGTTGGGATCATTACTAATGAAACCCAAAAACTCGGCCTCTTGAAGATATTCAGAACCTTCAGAATCAACCTCTGGCTCAGAAATAAACATACTATTATCCTTATCGTCGCCATGATTGGGATCATTACTTGTTTTTGCAATTATGCTATCGAGCGATTGTATTATTTGCTCAGTATCGTCATCATTCATGTTCAAGTCAGATTCGAGTCTTGTCTTTAGAGTCGAATAGAACTTGGTTTCATAATTAAAGCACTTATTTATGTACTCTACTAAGCTGCTTTCGGATTCTCGATGTAGTCGAATGAAAAAATCTAATATGGCCGAAAATCTTGTTATCACAGTTGAATATGATTCTGTGAGTCGGAGGTTTGATCTATTAGATGTACGACTTGAGTTCATTGCCAAAAGTTCAATAAGCTGTTCACTCACATTATCTCGCTTGTTGCTGGATAATCTATAAGTATCTAAATATTTCAATAGTGACTGTGGAGTGTGTATGATTGCAGCATGTTGCAGTTCTGTCTTCGAGTTGCTAGAATGGGGTTCAGACTTGTCAACGTAGTAGATGAGTTTAAGAGAGCCAACTGAATTCTTCGACTCCGAACGTAAATCCAACACGCAGAACAGCTTCATATAGTAGCTGAGAAGTTGGGTTATCTTGGTAATTGTATGACGGAGTAATGTTTCATATTCTTGTGGGGGACCATCAAAGGTATGAAGGGTATGGAGATCTCGCACAGCTTGGCTTAATAACAGCGCGTCAAACCTACGAGAGTCCAAGCTGGTATACGGCATGTCTATAATTCATTTCCTGTGGTTCAAATTCAAACAGATTCTATGAACGATGAAGCTTTATCGTTAAGGTTATGGATGTGACTTCGTTAATGATAACAATTGTGTTTACATCTCAAATTGTGACAGCCATTGGAACTCTTAAGTCCCCCTCCATGCGCTCCTAACACAAAAAGCTAAATATAACATGAAGACCAAAGTTGAGCTGAATTGATGTTCGATAGCAAGAGGCAATACATTGGCTCTAGTTAACTTCAAAGTTTAGACTTGTTAGATACAGTTAAGGGGTGTATACATTTATACATTCCTTATATCCTTACCATAGGATTCTACTGTTATTCTCTGAACGATGAATGGATCTTCAGACAAGAGGAAGTCGGTTAGTTACGAGAGCAACAGAATCCGAACTCCATTCAATATTGGTCCACCAAACTTCTCAAATGGAGGAGGTAACAGAGTTGCTTCAGACGGAGTAATGTATGTAAATAGAGGTGATCTGCCCAAGTCTCTAGTGGGTAATTTACCTCAGTCTGTACTGATTCCTATTGATTTAAGAGCTACTTCTAATCATTCTCATGAGACTCAATCTGAACCTTTGAGTCAACCTCAACTAACTACAGCAAGATTTGTAGAAGATTCACAAAATTCGTCGCTACCTTACCCAGAACATGATATGTTCGATTTTTTAGTTCCAAATAAAAATTCAAAACTTTCGTGGTCTAATCTTAAGATTAATACCGCTACTGCAAAAGAAGTTGGTGGTTTCAGCTTTTCTGAACAAAATGACTCTCTACAAGAATTTACAGTGTCTCCATCCCGAGAGAATTTTGAAGGTGAATTACCATTGAGTACCGAAAATTTAAAGGCTTTTAAACCAGAAGACTACGGTGTGAATGTAGATCCAACTCCATTTTTGCCATTTGTGGAAGTTCCAGAGTTTTCTCCTAATTCAAATGATAGTAATGATATCCCGTCGCCGGTCAAATCATTAGCCACTAGTTCTAATTCCAATGCAATTAATCTGATAATAGGGGGCTATGACCGCAGCAAAAGTTCCCTTGAATTGAAAGTCGATAAATCTCACTCTAGAAGTAATTTGCTGGTAGATAAACAACCCATTGTGAATGAACTTACTAATACCCCCAAGGCTAGATCTACTGAAAAGCTTTCATTGAATCATAAACTCCAAATAATAGATCCTAATGTCGAAAAAGCAAAATCATTCTCGATGAACTTTCTGGAATTTCCTCCTCAACAACATGAACAACATCTGTATTTGAGCCTGAACCAAGCATCATGTCACAACAGAAATAGTTCTGAATCCTCCACTGTATCAAACAGTTCTACAACCTCTACTGTCACACCTTCTTCTAAGGATAAGAGATTTGTGCGATATGTGATGTATACCCAATCCAATGTTTCTCAAAACAATAGTACAATAATATGGAATATGAATAATGTACTTAAGTGGTTGGATGCACATAAATTCAATAAATCGTGGAGGAACACTTTCAAAAAGAATGAAATATCAGGAAATCGATTTCTTGAACTTTGTAACTATGAGGCTGATTCTTCTATTTGGAAGCAGTTTGCAAAATTCCTTGTGATTGATGATGAATTCAACACCATTCTGCGGTTTATTTATTTATTGAAAGAAGAAACTACATCTCCGCTATCTCCTGCTGAAGATAATACTAACAGAGATTTATTTTCTACTCCACAATTTCCTCATTCAAGGAAAAGTTCTAACGACTCTCAAATATCTTTCAAGGCAGAAAATAGGAAATCAACACCAATATTCAACAAGAACAAGTCAGGAAACTTTTCGTCAGGTTCGTCTTCGGCATCTTTGAATAACGCTACGACCAACTCTAGTACAGGAAGTGCTGCTGGCAATATCAATGCACATGGGAATGTAATCAAACAAAGACCATTTTCTTATATAAATCCTTCAGGCATAAAGAATAATAAGGATACCATTCAACCTCAATCATACAAATTCTTTAGAAAACATTATCGCTCAAGCTCGAATGATGGTAGTGAACGTGAGTTCAGCAGTACTCCAAATTCCGCACTTTTTTCAATAACTCCATATGATCTTCTGTCGTCAAGTAAGAAAAGCTCTAAGGGTACTTCTTTGTCATTAAATGATGATTTATTGTACGCAAGCAAACCAACTTCAGCAGCTGCGGCCGCTGCTGCGGCATATAGGACGTCACATACTAGTGGTAACTCGACCAGCGCACATACTGTTGGACAGCCTGGAAACAACAGTAATAGCACTAAAGAAAAGATATTAAGTACAATTAGGAAATATGGAGGGGAGCGGGTGACAGAAAAGGCTAAACAGATACAACCATCACTACAAAGAAATAGTATGTTACCACCAAAGGTAGAAAATCGAACCAATGAAAGCTTATCTCCAATTATTTCTGGAAACACTACTCCAATTCCTGCTCCACCAGTACCTAGTAACCCCCCTAGGAGATCTTCTGAAATTTCAATCAAGTCAAATCGTTCCAGTCATTCGATTCAAAACGCACATACCGATAGAAGTTCAATTTCCTCAATCACTCTGGCTCCTAGACTGGTGCATTCGACACCTCCAGTAATTGAAATTACCGAGCTGGAGCCAGAATTAAATGGCACGACGCAGTCGGCTCCATCCGAAATTTTGGATGACATATACCTTCCCAAGAAATGTAATACTATTAAAGCAAGTGGAAAAAAGGTCATATTGGTTAGTAAAGATAATCTCGAATTCATTCCTATAGTACTTGAATTGAGCAACATATATAAGAGTGTTAATATAGAACCTGATGGCAGCATAGCGGAACATTTTAGTTATCAAAAATTGAAAATCATGGCCATTCTGGCCCTCAAATTGGTTAATATAGGCTTGGTTACATTTCACCTTACAGATTTTGATGCTGAAGAAGGAGCAGCATTACCTGAGAAGGTTCTTGAGAAAGTGATAAAGACCCACACACTCCCCAAGTTTCTTATTCGTCAAGAGCTTTCATCTCCTTCCATAAACACATATTCTACTACTTCTTCAGATTCAAAATCTTTTGAACTAAAGGGTGAAAACAACGACGAAAAATACTATCCCGCAACTCCTCAATATTTGCTTCAATTCAAACCAGATGCCAAAGTTGATTATTGGAACTTTAAAGAAAGTGCTGGCGACAGGTTATCTAAAATAAGTGAAACTAAAAAATCGTCTCCCACAAAGGTGTCATCAGTATCTGAGAGCGACCTGAAAGATGCTAGTCCACTAAAAGTGGACTATCTACAAGCGCATCCTATTCAATCTTTACAGCAGAACCATTTTGCATTGAAAATGGATGTTTCAAAAGATAAAAAGAAACCTCGGAGAAAGAGACCAGATGGCTCAAGCTTGCCATTTCTTAAAATTGATACTGCGCAAGTGGTAAATCCAGACTCTGGTAAGGGCGACACACCATTGAGTGATAATCTTCACACTCCAGGAACTAATAATTTTAGGGTATTAAGGAAGGAGGAAGGAAGAGAAATTGACTTTGATAAACGAAGAAAATCTCCGTATGAATCTAAAACTCCAAAGCTTATTCCGAACATTTATTCTTCGTCGGTAGGAGATTCTTTTAATTCTCCTATTTCAGCAACAACTGTGACCACATTTAGAGATGTCATTCCTGTGTCTAACCCCCAGCATACGGTACTGGATTCCACCGATATTTATAAGGATAAAGGCTCAATCAGTGCAAGCAATAGTATTATTGCCAAAAGAGCTGCTCCACCACCCCCACCAGTTAATTCTAGTATAAATATAAAACGAACGGGGTCTCTATTGAGGAGGACGCTGTCTACAAAGGCGTCTAGCAGCGGTCTGCCAGGAAAAAACCTACACTCCGAAGGACTGGCTCCTTCCAGTAGGTCAAATAGTGGTAGTGATCGATCATTTAATCTCAGACGAAGTCTCAGTAAGATCCGAGGCATAAATCTAAGTAGAAAACCAACAACATTGAGTCAGGATGACCCTTTTTCACAAAATGAAATCTCGTTTGAGGATGTGAAGATTCCTATTAGCTCTTACTCATCTGATGAAGACGATTTCTTTGTAAAGCCTGATAAGAAACTTGGAAGCAAAAAAATACTAACAGTTAATGAAGGAGATGATGATTTTTTCATGAAACCTATAACACCAGATACCTCTAATAATCCATATTTGAAGCAATCTGGTTCGATTATGGGTGTAAGACCTCCAATCGATGAAGTGTTCAGCAATCTTGAAAAATATTTCCCCAATACAAATTTGGATAAACCCATTATTGATGATTCACCAATATCACCAGTTGGTTCCCAAGATGTCAATACTACTAAGGCTATTAAAGATGAGTCTCGCTCGAGCAAGAAACCGACTATATCTCGTACCTTCTCAAATGCAAACAAGTCACCTGTTAACCCTCTGGTCGATTCTGGAGATGAAGTATTGTATGGAGAAAGTCAGCACCCTAAATTGAGTCGTCGTCGTGTGAAGACGATTAGAATTGTTGCAAACGAAGCACGTCGTAAAAGGTTGGAGCAACAGAAATCAACTCCTGAAAATGTTCCATCGATCGATATTTCCAGACAAAGTAGTGATTCAAGTGGACCTAATGGTACTGTAAATGGTAGCCCATTACTAAGAAGAAAGAACACTAAAATGTGGGGGCAAAAAGTAACCGAAGTTACTTCTAAAGAGATAGAGAAGGGCTTTGTTAGTAAGATTCTGAACCATAAAAATGGAGAAATAGTTGAATTTGCATGGATAAAGGGAGAATTAATTGGAAGAGGATCTTTTGGAGCGGTTTATTTGGCACTTAATGTTACTACAGGAGAAATGTTAGCGGTCAAACAAGTAATTGTTCCAAAAGATCGTAAAAAGATTGGAACGAAAATATTTGAAGGAATTGATGCTCTACATAAAGAAGTTGAAACTATGAAAGATTTGGATCATATAAACATAGTTCAGTATCTTGGATTTGAACAAAAAGATAATGTTTACAGCTTGTTTTTAGAATATGTTGCTGGAGGTTCGATAGCAATGTGCATGAAGACATATGGACCATTTGAAGAACGGTTAGTTAGGTTTATCACCAGACAAGTTCTATTTGGCTTAGAATATCTACACAGAAATGGAATTTTGCATCGTGACTTAAAAGCAGACAATTTGCTTCTTGAAGTAGATGGAAGATGTAAGATTTCAGATTTTGGGATTTCCAAAAAATCAAAAGATATTTATGTGAATAATGCAGAAATGTCAATGCAAGGAACAATTTTCTGGATGGCACCAGAAGTGATTGATTCAATCGTCGAAGAAAAGAAACAAGGTTACAGTGCCAAGGTTGATATATGGTCACTTGGGTGTGTTGTGCTTGAAATGTTTTGTGGAAAGCGTCCTTGGTCAAATGAAGCAGTTGTCAGTGCAATTTATAAAATTGGTAAAACAAAACTTGCACCACCAATTCCACAGAATATAAATGATGTAATACTGAAAGCAGCAAAAGATTTTATAAAGAGATGTTTTACAATAGATCCAGAGATTCGGCCAACAGCTAAGGAATTATTAAATCATGATTTCATTAAACAAGATATTGAATTTTCATTCCAAGACTCAAAGTTGGCAGACCTTATAAAATTTAATTCTCTCTTGAGTAACTATAAGGAGAAACCTGTCAAATGATCATTTTCCATAGCTTTGGTTATATTCTTTCCTTACGTGATTTGTGATATATGTATATATTCTTAATATATCTATGTACAAATGAAGAGAACAAAAAATTCCTTTAAAACGTAGTTTGAGCTCTCATGAAAGGTGAATGATAAAACGAAACATATTTCTATTCCTATTTCTATTTCAATTTCAATTCGTTTATTATCAAATGGGTCTGGAAAGGTTCAACTGGGATAGTCTTACTTCTTCTGCATCTTTGCTTCTTTCTAACCACTTCGTAATATGGTTCTCTGGTTATCTCAACCACTTTGGCTTGTATATCGTATAATTCTTGAGGAATACCTTCATTGTCATGATAAGTATATTGTGGAGAGCCTAAAGTTATCACTTCATTTAAAATGAGCAGATCACCCACTTCTGCATTTTTAAGCTTGAATGGTAATATAATTTTATCTCCTTTTGTTACTAAATATGGTTTTTTATATATTCTAACAACTGAATACAAGCTTTCTGATCCACGAGAGTCAAGTTTTAAAGTGTTCAAATCTTCAATGGAGTTCACTGGTTGACCAGTTAGAGCTGAAGAGCTGGTAGCGGCTCGAGTAGTGAGTGATCTAGCAGTTGTAGACCCTACTGCAAATGCCTTCTTTGCTGAATAACGAAACATTATGGGGGAGGTAAAGTTAGCGTCCACTATTAGTGCCGTAGATTATAAACTAAGAAAAATTTCTTAATTGCAAGTATTTGGATGTTTTAACTTGAGAACTCGTAACACAAAACCAGAACGAAGAAACTTCTCAATAAAAATTTTGGTTTGTTCAGAAATTGAGAAACGCTTTATTTCGTGGAGCTTAGCAACAGGTGATAATGAAAGCGGTACATGGAGGGAAGAGATCCGGACAAATTTATGCGTTATGGCAGTTCAGAAAGTTTTGCAACTTAGGAACAAAGAAGAAAGAAAATCAAAGTTTGTAGACAAACAGAAAATGAATTCAGGATGTAGAATTAAAATTTTCACTAATTTTCACTAGCTGTCACTAATTCTTGCTCATTCTTGGTAATTTTTTTTCGCCCAGTTCTCACTAAGTCTCGCTTAATTTTTCATTAAAATTGTCGCTAAATACTCGCAAAAATGTCCTCCGAAAGCTCATCAAAATGCCCTTCGAATGAAATTACCATCACTTCACTTCAACCCTATCTTGGAGATTTCTTGAACAAAATACATTAATTAATCAATTCTTCCAATTTTTTCAGAAAAATTATAATATCCCTTAATTCAGCTTAATCAAGTGTATGAGATGTATCTATACAACTAAATTTTATCCCAACAAATATACCGTCATTTACTTTCCCACCCAATCTCTATTCTCCTCCTCTTTTGCTTCTCATCTTACCCCCACTATGTCATTTAAATGTCTCGCGATAATTCGATTCCGTTACCTTCACAAACGCCCATTAAGCGTTCAGAAATGATTGTCTGTAAGAGGTCCACCGACCCATAGATTCCTGTACACAGCTGTTTTTTTTGCTTTTTTCTGTGCATGAACACTTTAAAGGGTTAACAATTGGAACTGAGAAGATATTTTGAGAAGTCACCTCAAAATAAGATCAGCCGAAGCGAAAGTATAGCATAATAATAAACACGGCAGTAACTGGTATCTCTTTCGTTCTTTGGTATTACGAGAAACAGCCGTGACTTTTATTTTTTTTCCCTTCTCCCGATTTCATTACACATAGTTATCGCAAGAATCCATTGGATAAACCTCAAGGTTGGCTTACACATATCCAAGAACTTGTTGTTGAAACCTTGAAGGGTAGTCCCAATTTACTATCCAACTTCCAATCGAAACAACTGGCTGACATATTCAAGTTTTTTTTTGTTTTGTTCTATTGATAGTAAGAGATCAAAATATCTTGTTGGGGTATATACATGACTTTGCAAGCAAGGGATAGGCAACGCAAGTGAATCTAACTGTATAAAGATTTAAAAACTTTTCTCTTTTTCTCTTTAAAAATCAGAGTCTGGTGTTCATACAGGTTTTAATATATTCATCGACCATCTACAACTTTAATTGCTGCATTAAATAATGTCAGGCTCATTTTGGAAGTTCAGCAACGGTTTCACGTCACTTTCGAATGTTCTGACCATCTTAGAACAGTATGCAGCTAATAGAGGAGACCATTCTGATACCAGCTCGATGGAAAAATCTGAACAATCAACAAATTCCGTGTTGCTTTCATTGTTAGATGAAAGTGATCTTCTTCAAGAGCTTTTGTCCAACAATTCGGTTCTATTGGAGTTTTTACGAGACGACAAGGTAATTTCTTTATTAGTAGCTTTGGTTGTTGGCGAAGGCAAACTGAAGAATAAAGATCAAGATTCAGAAAAAAAGACAATTGCTGAGTCAGAGGAGGCGGAAGCTAGTATTCTGACTGCTACTGGAAATGTGAATTTGGACATTAATGAAACTGACACTGATATGGACCAGAAAGTAGATGAACCATTTAATGAAATTAGAGATAAACAACTGGATGAAGTCGCTGAAAATAAGACTAAACTTAATGATATAGAAGACAGAAAAAGTGATGAAGTTAATAACGGCGCAGGTACTGATGTTAAAATTAATGAAGACGAGGAAGAAGAAGATGATGATGATGAGGAAGAAGACGATGAAGATGAAGATGAAGACGAAGATGAAGATGAAGACGATGAAACTGAAACTGAGAGTGAAAGACAAACTCGTCATGCTACCTTAGCCGCAGAAATTCTAGCAGCAGACGTTTGGTCTTTGACTGATACAGTTATGGAATCAACTGCAAATTTGAACACTTTGTGGAGTATCTTAAACAACAAAGAAGCTCTTTCGATTAATTTATCTACCTATTTCATGAAAATTATGGAGCATTTATTGGATATGAAATGTGATGAAATGATCACTTACTTAATAGATAATCAGCCTAACTTGGTAGATAAGTTTATGAATCATTTATCTAATCCTCCATTAATGGATTTTTTATTAAAGCTCATATCTACCGATAAACCAGATAATTCAACAGGAATAATAGATTTTTTACAAAACCAAAGTTTAATATCACATCTAATTGAATCTCTTGATATAGAAAGTGATCACGAGAGTAAACCTAATGCACTTCTTAGGCAATCTTCGGCGGCAGATTTTTTGAAAGCGTTAATTACAATTTCAGCAAACTCAACCACTGATAATTCAAGTATTGGTCCTAATGAGTTGACAAGAGAATTGGTTTCATATGAACAAATGCTGAAATTATGCGATACAATGTTAAAAGGTCATTATGCTTTAGCTAATGGTGTTGGAATTATTATTGAAATTATCAGAAAAAACAATTCAGATTATGATTTACTTCCAGTGCTATACATAACTCTTGAAAGTCATCCACCAACAGGAAGAGACCCTATTTATCTTGGTAATTTATTGAAAGTATTCGGTGGGAAAATTGACCAATTTAATAAATTGTTATTGAAATCACCTTCATACGATTCAAAATCTCTTTCTATTGATAGTCAATTAAAAAACGGGAAATTGAAAACTCCTTTTGGAGAAATTGAACCCCTTGGATTTGAAAGATTCAAGATTTGTGAGTTAATTGCTGAATTATTACATTGTTCTAACATGGCCTTATTGAATGATAATAAAGGATTTGATATTGTTAAAGAAAGAGATAACCTAAGAGTTCAAATGAAGGAATATGATCCCATTAGTTTCAAATATAATGAGGTTATTGTTTTACCTTCCGATTATGAACCCATTAAAGCTAATCAAGCAAGTGGAGATTCCGAAGTTGTATCTGAATTACAAAATTTGAATGTCCAAGAAAACGATAATGATAATGAGTTTGCAAATGACACCGTTGACTCCTTCAATTCTAAAGGCTTGAACGATGTTGATGATGTTGACGTTGTAACTGAGGAATTAGACCAGATCACTAACGAAGATAGTGTCGATGTTGATGTTGAAGTCGATGATGAGGAAGAAACACATGCAAATGCTAATTTGACTGAGGCCCAAATCAGAGCCAATCCAGTAATTGGAGATTTTTTGAAAATTTCTTTGTACGATACGCAAATCATTTCCAATATTTTATCGATGTTTTTCAAATTTCCTTGGAATAATTTTTTGCACAATGTTGTATTTGATATTGTTCAACAAGTTCTCAATGGATCCATGGATATCGGGTTCAATAAATTCTTAGCAATGGATTTATTTGATAGAGGAGATATCACCAACAAAATAGTGTCAGGACAGAACAATTGTACATCTTATGAGGCAAATAATAATGGATTAAGATTGGGATATATGGGCCATCTCACCTTAATAGCTGAAGAAGTTGTTAAATTTATTCAGTTGTACCCAGCCAATAGTCTTAGTGAATTGATTGATATCAAAATTGAGAATGAAGTATGGGAGGATTATGTTAATCATGTTTTATATGACACCAGAGAAAAGTATAATGCTATTCTTGGTGGAGGAGAAGAAGATGACGAAGAAGATGAAGATGAAGCATCTAACACGTTTGATGATGGGGTTGGAGAAATTCTTGAAGATGATGAAAATAGAGGGACTAATGAAAATTTAATTGAATCTAATGGATTGGTATTTGATCCAAATGTTGATCATGATATACTAAGGAGTGGATATGATCAGGGTCAAGAAGAATTTGGCAAGGTTACTGGAGCTAATAAAAACAAAACAATAAATTCAAAACCTAACATGTCAAGCTCTAGCGATGAATCAGAGTCTGAAGAAGATGATGATCACTTTTCAAACTACATGTCTCAAGAATTAGCTAATAGTACAACTTCAGACCCAAAATTGCCTTCCACTGCCAAAATCTCGGATGATGAAGAAGATGATGATGATGAAGATTCAAGTGAAGAAGAGAGTGAAGTGATTCGAGATAAATTGAATCCAAATGATAACTCTTCCTCTATGATGTATAACGGTGGGAATGATTTAGAAGATGATGACGAATATATTGATCCAAACGATGATGGTCTTTCCTATAAAAAGAGTGCTCATCCACTTTATGACTCAAAAGGATGTTTAATATCGGTCAGTGGTGATGATGAGGATGAACTTAGTGAAGACTCATCAAGCTCAAGTTCTGATGATGACGATGATGATGATGATGATGAATTGATAGAGGATAATAATGTTGATGCTATTAATCATAAAGAATCTGGTAATAACCTTACTAGATCTGCTAGTAAAAGTTAGCATGCTCTTATTTAATGAATACTCTTTTTTGTAGTTAGTCTTTTAATATACTACCAATTCGACATTTTAACTAATATATTATTCTACTTTGTTATGTAATTAAGTTATGGTTTTCCGTTTCATCAAATATATACACCAAGTACCAGCCCGTCAAGAATAATTATCATACAGCCAAAGCATCCCATTTTTGTCTGAATGTATACTCAAAATTGCCTCTAGTAGACTAGTCCTCTAAGTCTAGTACACAGAGGAAGTCCTTCTTCCTTCTCTTTGTAATGGAGGCACAACATCTATTGACGAATCAACTTCATTTTCATTATTTGAATCCTTCAAAGTTACAGATTCAGATATTTGTGCATTCATTGGAGGGTTTTTTGGAACCCCTCCCATTAAACCTTTGCTCATTGCTAACCCCGAAGACCTTTCAGCTACTCCTCCATCATAGAATTCATCCTCAATTGGATGCATCAACACGGTATTATTTTTGCTTATTGTAATAGTTGTGTTAGTTGGAACGCAAATCCAGTCACCTCTTTCAAAAGTTAATGGCTCACTTGCAACAAAAATAACATCCTGAGAACGATTAAGTCGTTCCATCTTAAATAATCCTGGTTCATATTCAAAAAATTTCGAACCAGTACTGAAGTGTAACGAAGCAGCTTCATCAGTCTTTGAAGTTATGTATCTACTTACCACAACCAGGTCACCGTCTGAGACAGCAAAGTTAAGTAGTGAAGGTTCACTTGTCACAGCAGTCTGCCAGTTCTTTATAAGTTCTATTGTTGTTAAAAGTGCCTTGCGAAGTACATTATGATTAAACTTTTTATCCAAATCAGATGGATCATGTCCCATCTTAAACAAAGTATCAAGGAATAATGCAAAACAACACTCAGAATCGGTAGATCCTTGCATGAAAAGAAAAAATTTATCTTCAACGTGATT
The DNA here is from genome assembly GCA_030564725.1 of Chernovozyma sophiae-reginae. NCBI lineage: Eukaryota > Fungi > Ascomycota > Pichiomycetes > Serinales > Debaryomycetaceae > Chernovozyma > Chernovozyma sophiae-reginae. Next base: position 84,413 of record JAKTYG010000008.1, read on the forward strand.
AATAAGTTTCTTTTTAATCAAATTGAAAGCCAGAATCCCTCCATTATGCATAAATATTATCTTACCATACAGAAATGGATGGCAATTAGTTTCAGAAAGTACACCTTGAGTTGAAGCTCTAACATGGGCAAACACTAATTTGGATTCAGTACATCTAGAAAGATTATTTAAATTGACATTATTCCAAGCAGGGGTAATAGCTTTAAATATGCAAGGTTCATTATTTGAAGTATAGTATCCAACTCCAAAACCATCACCATTTATAGGATTTCTCATATCAAGACGTAACCTTGAGTCAAATGATTGATTTATTATGGAATGTGCAGGTTTTGTAAGTAAATCAGAAAGTACCATGGGATCTTGTCCCTTATATATCATGAATCTACACATAACTTGTAATATTATAAAATTTAAAGAATGGTATAGATGCAGTAGTTTATCATTTATCGTTAAAATGAGTCCAAACTATTTGAATTCAATTCCAATTCAATGAATGAGGTGTGGCTGGGCTTGCACATAAACCTTCGGATTAAATTCCACACAATTGTGCGACTCAAAAATTGGAAATCTTCGATAAAACGGAACCTGTCTGGAACAATTATTCAATTATCTTTGATCTCACCATGACATGACTTTGTTGCCTATATGCCGAATCGAGCCTTATGTTAAGGAGAATTGAGCTCCGTCGTGGACCCCGGGGAAGACAAAAATGAAATTCCACACACCCGACTAATCTTTAGCCATACAGTAGTAGGTACGGTAATACAACTCCTATCATAAATCAGTTTACAAGTTCAATTGAATCACGAATAAAAGAGGAACGATCTGCTGTTCAATTGTTTATAAAATTTCAAGTAACTTTTCTTTATTTTCGTAGTGATCAATTGTTAATTTCAACTATCAATTGAGTAGCAATATAAAAAATTGATAAGCAAAAAGACAAACAGAAAAAAATTAAATTCTAATTTTCTATTTATATATAAACTGCTAGACAATTCCTCTTATTTCCAACTTTAAAGGGAAAAGTAAAATTGTATATTGTATATAATATCAATTATCGAAAAGAAAAAAGGAAAGGGGTTAGAGGCTAATCGAATTGATCAGAAACTCCAACTTTCGGTTACTCTAACATTATTTCACTGATTGATAAGCGAACTTCATTAGCATATTAGTTCTATATCTAAACAAAAACAAGAGGTACCAAAAATTATCGAAAAAAACGATTCTTAAATTCAAGGCCATAATTCAATAATGTCTCTCTTTAGAACCCTCCAGAACTCACCTGCTACCATTAGCATTTTTCACAACAAAACGATCCCACTTCTGGTTAATTTATACAAGATCCTTCAAAAGGCTTCAAATAAACTCAATGAACCTCATTCCAAGTTTCAAATCGATGTAATGGATGATAAAATGCCAACCTATGATCAATTCAGATTTCTTGTTAGTAAATGTGCTGTTGATGAATCAAGTAAGCACATCTTAAGAAATTCTTATCCTTTAATTCACCCAAAAAAGACCAGCAAGCCTGGTGAAAAGGTTACAATAACATTAGAACCTCCAGCTGAACTCCAAGGAACAAATTGGAAGACCTTTAGTGAAGGAGAATATGCTCTTATTTATGAAGCATTCAATAATATCATTGAGGAAGCACACCCAGAACATGATGCATCGGAAATTTTTAGGGCTCCATTGATAGTTGATTGGGATCAATGTCTTCTTGCTGGCGATGAGAAAAGTCTTGAGCATGTCTTGGAGAAGTATCATAAGTAGACAGAGAGAACACACACCCACACCCACACCCACACTCACTCACACTCACACACTCACCCTCACACAGGTATATATGTAGATGATGTTTCATTTGAATGTTATTTCTTTAGCTATGGGGAGACTGACTGGATTCGTGAATATATTTTTAGACTGAATTGACCTATTGACATTTTTTTTTTATTTCTCTTGTTTGGCAATTTATCTATCTATTCAATTATCACCCAGTTTCAATATACATTTAAGTACATTGGATGTATCTGTATGTATGTATCTATATATATACCTAAATCTATGGCTACATATAACTATTCGTCTATTCTCCTTTCGTATTGAATGAGTTTTCACATGCCAATATCATGTACTCCTTCGCAGAAGTAGTAGAGCAATCCATAGAAGCAATTTCATCAAGTGAAAGTGATAATTTAATATTGAATTGATCCTTCAAAAGAGGTAAAGTAAGACACAATGTATCTTATTTCGTATAATACACTCTCTTTATTGTCATGGCTCTACTTGTTATATTCAACCATCAACGAATTTAACGGCTATTTGAATCAAGATGTCAATAATTCATATTTTTCAAAAACCTGCTCGGGGAAATTCCCCCACACTTTCTTGGTGATTCTTCAGGCAGTTAACTTCATATTTGAACTTATTCATTCACTTACTGGGTTGGTTCCTTCTCCAATTAATACCTTGCTACTTCAATTCTCTGCCAGATTATTAATCACTGTGGGTATTTCCTATGTACTTCCTGAATCTCCTGGTAACTACTCGTTAGCTTATGTTGCTTTGTCTCTTGCTTGGTCATGTGCAGAAATCATCAGATATTCTTCCTATATCTTAAAGCTGGTAGACAACCTGCCATATTTCATTACTTGGTTAAGATATTCTGCCTTCTTGGTATTGTATCCAATTGGTCTCGTTAGCGAATCTTACGTTGTATTCTTGTCTTTAAATACCGCTGAAACCCCTTATTATTGGTTTCTAATCTTTGGTTTAACTACTTATATCCCAGGATTTTTCATTTTGTATTCGTACATGTTGAGACAGAGAACGAAAGTATTAGGAAAATTGAAAGTTGAAAATAAAAAATCGCTTTGAGCTACAAATGTGATAGATACAGGTTTATATACACATGGCTACCCTAAACATTTATGATTGAATAACAACTAGTGATTATACTGAGCTACTCCGAGCTATACTGATCCAGATAGCAGTAGAACTCTTCTCTAATCGCGCTCTCTTCTGAAATCAGTGATCTGCATGTAACTAGCCCAACATTACCTTGTAAAGTTTGTAACTTCTCCAGCTCAATTTGAATCGATCTTTAATGTGCACCAGTTGAAATCAGCAACTACAACAATAAGCTATCGACTTATTAACATGTATGAGTCCACTTCAAAGGTTCCGCAACGGAATCCAAATAGATTTTTAATCACTTATAACTCAATCTCTTCATCTTTATGGTCTGTAGTGTTTTTCAATGCCATATTCTTAGGTTTAGTGGTGGGTCAACCTCTCTTTTTTGAAAAGACAAATAAGCTTACAACCGTAATTCAATGTTTTGCAGTGGTTGAAATTTATAACGCTGCTACTGGTCTTGTAAAGTCTCCTTTGTTTACCACCATCACCCAAGTATTTTCAAGATTGTTAATTGTATTGGGAATTTGTCAATTGCTTCCAAACTCTCCCGCCAATTATCATTGGTGCTACATTACATTGAGTTTATCATGGTCCTTCACTGAGATCATTAGATATTGTTATTACGCAGCCAATTTGTCTTCTCCCGAACATGTACCCTATATATTGACTTGGCTTCGTTACTCAACCTTTTATGTGTTGTATCCAACTGGTGTTGCTTCTGAAGTGCTTATGATTTATTTATCGCTTGATGAAGCCAAAAACACCATTAGTCCAATCTATGCGTATTTTTTGGCCGCTACTTTGTTAACTTACCCTCCTGGTCTTTACATGTTGTATACCTATATGATCAAACAAAGACGTAAGGTTTTAGGAGGAGATATCCGTGCTAAGAAAGTTCCTGCTACAAAGAAAACTGACTGAATAAAGCTCTACTTTAATTGAATGGAGTGTACGTTGTTTTTTGTGTGTTCACGTATATATTAGAGTATATGCTTGTGAAGATTTGCTAGTATATGTATAAGTGTATAACCTGATATCTATGTAAATGTATAAAGGGTATAACCTTGTAAGAAAGCATTTTAAATCAATGCAAACTCTAGTGTTTCACCATTAATGATTCTATCCAGTTCAATAATTCTTCTATATAATCGATAATTGTATCTTCTTGAACAAATTCAGAATGTGTAGCTTCTCTATTCTTCGTATTACCTCTTCCAGAGAAAAAGCTCAATCCAAATATATTACTATTATTCTTCACATTGACGCTTTTATCCAGTTCAAATATTATTCTAACCTTACCTCGAATGAATATAACATCATATTTAGTGCAAAGCTTAGAAAGAATCTTAGTAACTAAATGATTGGGAATGTATTGATACCACCTTAAATTCCAACTAATAAGTTTCATGATATTCAAAAGGATGAAGTCTATATCAAGTAAGTGATTCTCAATGTCATCTAGGAATGCCTCAGAAATTTGGCTACCGTATTTATCAAGCAATAACTTGTTACTATAAAACCTTCCTTCATATGTGCCATGAAACAAATCAATATTTGAATCTTTCACGTTACTTAAAATTAATTCATTATAAATTTCAAGTAACTTAACTACTCCAAAATAATCAAATCCTCCAACCATTTCTTTGCCCTTGACACTGGTTATTATTGCACATATTGATTCCTTAAGATTATACTTAACAGACCATCCTAAGAATCCAAGCATTTCCCATTCCAAAGCGCTATGTTGCGGTTCTTTATCTGGTGCAATTATGGACATCAATGTTTTCAAATCTTCATATATGATAACAAAAAGTTGATCGAGCCATTTTTCACAAGGTGCTTTCCAAGTTTCAAGAAGCTCCTCGCTGACAACTACCTCTTTTGAATTTGTTGATTTAGGAGCATTTTTATCGAAGATTGACTCCTTCATCTTAACTATATCATCCCATCCAACGAGGGCAATAAAAAACGAAAGTAAATCATAGCATCTACCCCATGTCGACGTTATTTCAAAATCAAGGATACAAGAAGAAGGAGTTCCTGATGATTGAGAAGAAAGTAAAGATTTTGCAGAAAGAGGTCCATTAACTTTAATAAGACTTGGGTGAACTGAAGATAATTCTCTAGCGTTTGCATTCAACAAAGGCGATCTATAGAAATAATTTCCAGTCATAGGGTGTCTTAAATAAGGCTCAAATAAGAAAATATCATTCCACAACTTCCTAATAGAACCCTTTTCAACATAAGCTTCCAGATCTTGTTTAGAACGTGACGGCAGTTTCATCGTGTATTGACTCAACCTTGGATAGTTTTCAATAGGGCAGATTGGTTTTGGAAAGTATTCTAAAAATGTCTTCTCTGAGATCACTTCACTATTATTTTCATTAAGTCTATTAATAAACGTATTCGTGTATACATCCGGTATACCTCCAATTGTATCCATATCGGTATTCTGAAGTTTATGAGAAACAACAACTGGAAGTGAATTAAACACTACTAGGGCCCGCTCATATTTACCGTTAAGTATATAGCAGAGGGCCAAAGTATACCATGCATCAAAATCTAACGGTAAGGCTTTCATACACAATTCTGCAATTTTTAGTGCCAGAGAATAATTCTTCTTTGTGATTAAGAACTTAACCTGCTCGAGTAGAATAAGAGTCTTTTGAGTCGTCTGAGATGTAGTCAAACTAGTAACATGGTCATGGATAAGATTAAGATACTCCTGTTCCTTATTTGCTCCATTTTGAACTTTCCATATTTGAAGTATAACATAATCCCAATCTCCAACTTTAGAACAGGACTCATAATATCTCTTTCTAATTTCTTTTATTGCTAATTCAGAAGCTTCTCCACTATAATCCAACTGACAAATTCGAATAATCGTGTCGACGAGATAGTTTTTATATTGACTCGTTTTACTATAACCATTTCTTTTATCTCCAACCCCACTACTAAACCCATTTGATGGCTTATAATGGGTCATACTCCCTTTTGGTAATAGTTTCACTAAATCTATGGCTGATCTTAAAAGTAATTCCTTGGTACCTACTAAATCTGGATAACTCACTAAACCTACCAATTGTTTAGATGGGTCATCAAGTTCACTAAAGAGCCTTACTAATTGAGACACTCTTAGCTCCTCCCAATAGCTTGCAGAAAGTTCCTTAATTGTTTCAGAGCTATAACTAAAAGTCTTACCATTCGAATTCGGTATTATCAGGTAGCTTTTGTCTATTTTTATTGGATTCATCAAATTAATAACAAACCTTGCACGGAAATCGGTTTTGCTGAAGATGTTATATGAACAATAAGTGACCAACATTTCACGTTTTACATTTATCAGGTGAGGCAGTACTGCTTGAGGCGCTGAATTCAGCAGAAGCAGCTGGTCTTGAGTTATTATTTTCTTCAAAGTGAAACTATCATCTCCATTCCTTGCTATGCCTACTAAGTCACAAACATACTCCTCTATATCCGATTCATTCAATATTCCTAAACCATTAGCATAATGATAATAGCCAATGTATCCATCATCATTCTTGCGGTATCCTGACTCTTCCCCCAAGCCACTGACGTCATTTGAATCAATTAAGAAGTCGTTATTTTGATACTGAGAAGAACGAGTGCCATGATACCTTCCCCAATGAATTAAATCTGGTCCTCCCATAGGATAATCATCCAGCCAAGACTCAGTTTGTGCTTTTGATCTCAGACCCAAAGTTTGACCATAATACAGTTCTCGTATCAATGGCATTGACCTTTCTCTAGTTCGCTTCATATCACCTTCCAGTGATTGGGTACTCACTAAATCTTGATCTGAGTTACCAAGTGACGAATTAGAATTCTTTTGAGGGGTAATCAACGACGCTAGTGAGTAAACTGACAGTCTCAGTCTTACATGAGACTTTGGTAGGTTTCTTAGTTGATTCGTCATTTGGACGTTGAGTTCAGATCTGGCTATGATATTGTATCTAGTCTTCAGTAACCCAAATAAGAAAGTGTGTATAACTTATGATTTTGAGTACTGCATATACTTCGCCAATGAGTGCGTTCTAATGCTGAGAGGTTGACTTTTAATGATATCTACAATACATGAGAAACTACTTATGAGAATCACGGAGGTGAAATAAAATTCTACAATTTCTTTTTTTTTTGTCTTTCGTTTATATTAGTTAATAACTTACAACGTAGCTCACTTCTAGCTCAGTATCACCGGGTAAGTTCTTCGATTTTTTCTTTATTTGCTGCATTTTGTTCTTGCAAAGCTGAAAGAGTATCACTCAAATTCTTAATCACATCCCATATGGCAGCCAGAGTCGTAGGTTTCATCTTTCCATCTCCACCTAAAATTCTATCAGTCTCTTGTCGAATAAGAAATGTAGATACGCAATTTTCAATTCTGGCAACAACATGATTCAACATTCCCACAATATCAGATTCCTTTAATGAAATAGCATCGGAGAGTTTTGCAGATGGAATATTCTTAAACGATTCATTAGGTGCCACTCCATCACACATTACAATACAAATATTTTCAAGTCTCAAGGATACACTTCTTAATCCATAGATACATTCAATGGGTAATGAGCCAACAATTCTATTTTCAACTAACATTTCAGCTTTCTGATTTATGGTATTGTTGAAGACTTCATATCTCTCTTTGAGCTTTTCTGGGTACGCCAAAGTCACAAGTTCTGGGGTTTCAAGACCCTTTAGTTTCTTTTCTCCAATTTCATAATATTGAACCCCTACTTCATCAAGTGATGTGAGTTCTCGTTCAATTATTTCTCCGGCTCTCACATTACCCAGATATGCTTCTTGTAGTGTCAATGTTCCTTTTTTGATATCTTCATGAATTTTAAACAAACCATTCATTTCATCTAAGAAGTCAGAACTGATAGCAATTTGACCACCATCTGCAATGGCATTAATTCTGGAGGTTCTATTAACCATAGGACCAAAATAATCCATTCTTCTAGTAACAACATCAAGCTCATATACAGGTGATCCCCAATGAATACCCATACGAACTGATAAACCTCGAAATATAACATTCTTGTTGGAATCAGTTATTTCACAACATTGATCTGTTTGAACAATTTCTGACGGCCAATCTGCCGTTAATAATTGTTGTTGGACGGTGAAACACCAAAGGAGAGCAGAAGAAGGAGAAGGAAAGGAAACCATAAAAGCATCACCTTCAGTCTTGACTTCATATCCTCCTACTATACGAAGCTGCCTTCTCATAATTGCATTGTGGATTCTGATAGCAGATCTCATTGCAACTGGATATGCATCCCATAAGAGAGTTGAATTCTTGATATCGGTAAATGCAAGTGCCAACTGTCCTATTGGAGGTTCTATTTCTTCTTCTAATCTTCTTAATGTAGAGTCTCCAGCTAACTGTTGAGTTCTGTCTCTTCTTTTTTTATTAGAAAATAAATCAGAAGAACGACCAATATTATTGTATAAAGAATTAGAAGCAAATTTCAGCTTGCTTGACTTTTGTTCTCCTAAAGTAATAACCATTACGTTAATTTTTTCTGTAGCTCCATAGCATAGGGCATAATCTCTAAGCTTTTGGGCCACTCTCATAGGATCATCTTTTTCTTGACGTAAAATATCAACCGCCAATTCATAAGTGATATAATCCCACAACACTTTTGTACCAACAATTATCAGGTCGTTACCTCCAGTTATTTCTAGTTCGGCAATATCTGGGCCAGAATTGGTATGAGGGAGGAAATTAAAAAAGCCCACACCTCTAGAAATAGGTAATTCACCATCTAAAGCACCGTCACCTGATACATAACCACCAGAAGCTCTAATTCTTTCAAATTCACTTCTGTTCGTAGGATCATGCTTCGTTGTTAAAATAAGATGATCCCCATTGTTTCTGCAAAAGAGTGCTTCGATATCACCAATATTAGCAGTATATAATTTTTTATCTTTAATATAAACAACTGTAATTGCGGCACCAGCGTTAGCATCATCACTTATAGTAAGTTCCCCAGCAAGTTCTGTCTTTACCAGTGATCCCAAATTTGTTATATTATTTTTTTTGCTAGAAAGAAATCCATTAATTTCTTTATTCATAGACAAAAATGCTCTTCTCATAGCGTCTTGTACAGTATCAGTTGAGTTTAATTTATTTAACTCCTCAGCAAAATTAGGAACAAAGATTGTTCTGGCAATATAAGAAATTTGATGACCTCTATTCTGAGCACCTAATTTTCCATCTATAGAACAAACTAAGACTTCATTTTCATTACCTCTGAACTTTTGAATAAATATATCTCTATTTGAAACGCAACCTCTTGATCCCATAGAGTCAGATACTCCATATCCAATGTTTTCAAATTCTGAACCAGAGGTTCTGATTCTTGTCTCAGTGCTTTGGTCAGGAACTGCGGATGTAGTTAAAGTGACATCTATTAATCCCAAGACTTTTAAATTTTTCAAAACCAACAAACTGTCAAAATCTTCACCAGTTTCAGGATTTTTTATATGACTCTGTTTAATTTCAAACCTCTTGTTACCAGAGAAGTTAAGGTATTTCAAGGCTTTGTTCCAATGCCAATTCCAGTCATAGGGCCAGTTTGAAATATTATACTTCAATTGATTAGTTCCCACATCTAAATATTCTAAATTGGTCAATTTACTCAATTCAGCAGGGAGAGATACCAATTTGTTATTATTGAGATGAAGTAATTTCAAAGATTTTAAAGCTTCCAAATCATCAGTTGGTAAGCTTGTGAGTTCATTTCCGGATAAAAATAACTCCGTCAATCTAGTCATTCTTCTGCACGCCCCCTCTGGTATTTCAAGTAAATCATTATAAGATAAATTAAGTGATTTTAATTCCACTAGGAATGAAAGTGATTCAAAACAGTCATCGCCCAATCTATTATCTGCTAATGTCAATGTTGATAAATTATCAGATAGTGATCCTGAGTTACTTGGGGAGGTAATGCTCTTATCATTTGTAGAGTACTGTGAATTGTTTCTAGTGTTATAGCTCTCTGAATAAGGTTCCTCAACTTCAGCCGGTGTTCTCAAGTTTGAAGAGCTTACATACGATGGAGTTCCTTTAGAAACATTTAGTGAACCTTCTTCAACCTTTAATGCATCTTTAGCAGCTTCGGAAATAAGAGACTTTAAATTAATGGACGATGAAATACTTTTGGCAACTGACAATGGTGGTTTAGGAAAGCCAGTTAACATATTTGATGCAACATTTAAAACTGACAATGATTTTAAATTCCATATATCATCAGGTAAAGTCTGTAAGTTATTCGAGTGAAGATCCAAGTATTGTAAAGCAGTTAGTTGGCCAATGGTATATGGTAAGACTTGTAAATTATTAGAGTAAATTGACAAAAAGGCTAATTTTTTCAAATTTCCTATTTCTTCAGGTAAGTTTACTAAATGATTTTTGTCTAATACCAACTTTTCAATATTAGGAATTTTTTTAATAAATTCTGGAGGAACTGAAGTAATCTTCGCCTTGGAAAGGTCTAAAACTGTCAATATTGGCAAGATATTTTCAAAATGCAACGTAGTAATTGGATTTCTGTCAAAGTGTAATAATCTAAGGTTATCAATCTTATCACTAAAAGCCGAAATATTATTCTTGGATGCATATGCGACTTCAAGACTTGGTAAAGAACCTAGTACATCAATGTTTGAAATTTTATTATATCTTATATCCAATCTTTTCAAAGAAACCAAATTATTCAAATATTCCGGTAATGAATTCTCAAGTTTGTTAGTACAAAGATTTAATTTAACTAATTTTTTCAATTGTCCAATTGACAGGGGTAACTCTGACAAATCATTGTAAGAAAAATCCAAGTCAACTAAATTTGAAAGTTCACTTATAGCTTCTGGGTAACTATTAAAGTAGTTAGAAGATAAATTTAAAGATATCAAATTAATTAATTTGCCAAATGACTTTGGCAAAGTACATAGTTGATTCGAATTTAATTTAAGATGAGTCAAGTTTTTCAAATGCCCAAATCTGCTTGGTAAATCATCCAAAAAGTTCTTCTCTAGATCTAAGGATGTCAACTTTTTAGCCTCTAAAAAGTTCATAGGAAATTTAGAACATCCATTACTAGAAAAAACGATACTTGTCAAGTTATTGCACGACTGTATGAAATCTAAGGGAATATAAATGGAGGGGTTGTTAGCAACATTAAGTTTCTCTATTTCATAGGTATGCTGGTGGAATATGATTGGAATATTCTTTAAATTCATGCCCGAAATATTGACATCCACATAATCTTTCGAAAGCATGATCTCTTCTTCATGAGTCAAATTTCTTAAATAAATGTCTTCAAGGACAAATTTACAAATAAATGACAAATCTTCTCTACCAATTATGTTCAATTTATCATTTTCTGTGTATCCACTAAGTAATAAGAGTCCCATCTGAATCTTAAGAGGCTTTTCAAACGGTTCCAACACTTTTACACTGCTCCCAATGTACACAGATATTTGATAATTTGTAATGGACTCTAGGAAAAACTTCCTTTGTACAATTTTAAGTAATTCTGCAGTGGAGGTTTCTAAAGAACATAAAATTGTAGTGAATGTGTTATCCTGTTTGAAAACTCTGACAATGTGATTCGGTGCTCTAGATAAACCCTTCTCTCCAGGTTCAGGGATTACGTGAGCAGATTGGCGTGATCCATAGAGGACAGGCAAATTATATCTTGCGGCAGATATATCGGTATGGGTTAATTCAAGTGGAGTCTTATGATGATGGTGCCGGTGGTGATGATGATGATGATTGTCCTCATGAATCACCTCCGAAGGTTCATCAGAAGAATTCAGAATTGTTGTCGCAGATGAGCAAGTAGATTCATCTTCATCACTCAGTCCAACTTCGTTTACATCAAAATTATCGGAATCTGTTGCTTGGTTATTGGGAAGTTCAATGACTTGGTCAATTTTCACATCCCAGCTATCGGGTGCTTTCCAAGTTGCCTTATCTTGCCCTGGTACATTAATATTTGAAAATGCCTTCTTAATTGATGTTCTGGGAGTTGCAGCCCCTGAGGATCCTGTTCCAGTCGTAATTCCACCGCTTGGAATGCCACTTACACTACCTGAATGTAAACTCAGGTTATCTGAAAGAGTTACTATCAGTTTCTCTCGCCTATTAGAATGACTATCATCTTCATTTGATTCTTCAGCGTCTTTAGTATTAAACTTTACAATTCCGTGCATTTCGTTTAGATCCATATCAAGATCAAAAGTAGTTCCCAGTCTCTTTATTTCAGCAGCTGGAGGTACAGCATTTTCTGTCGAGCTTACTAAATCTGAGTCAGATTCAACAGTAGATTCAGGAACCAGGGTAATTTGTATGGACTCATCAAATGGTCCTGCCGAAAGTGCTCTTAACAGAGCCTGAGAAACCAGTTGAGAGTGAAGGTCCAAGTTTATCGAAGGAAGTCGAAACTTGTGTTTATGCAAGTTTGAGCCAGAGGAAGAAGTACTTCTTCTATTGGTAATATTCTGTGACGAAGGTTGAGCAACTGATCCAAGGGATGAAGATCTAACATTATTACTTTGAGCTGAAGCGGTGGTACTAAGTGAAGAGCTCAGTCTTTGGTTATTTTGGTCAGGATGTGAACTTTTAGTACTGTCAGAAATTGATTGATTATCTACTGATTCTGACTCTCTTCTACTAGAGTGAATGAACTTCCCTAAAAGAGATCCGCTCTTCTTTTTGAACCTAGGTTTAATTGGATGACTCAAAGGAGGGACATTTATTATCCCCAGACCTCTGTTTGAATGGAACCCTCTATAATGGACATTAACTTCTGCAGGGTTAGGATCTAGATTTTTCAAAAAATTAGTGCCTTCATAGTTGGAAGAAACTACGGACAGTCTTGGGCTGTACATCGCTTCATTGTAAGTAACAGGAGGATTTCTTTGAATTGTCGATTGTTTTCTAATACTTTGAGTAAGATGAGGATTAGTCTCACTTGCTGGTCTTTGATCATTGTCACTATATGTAGATTTGAATTGAGGTTTTTCGTAATTCATTTTGGAGCTATTTCCACTAGATTTTGACGAATTGGATGTTTCGTTATGACTTACACTTGTGGGCGATAACGGTTGTTCCGGTGAAGCTTCATCCGTAGTTGAAGAGACAAAGCTTAAAGAATTTGGAGCAACTGGTCCATCATTTGTAGAGGACACATCCAAGCTCATATTTAAACGAGATTTGTCACGTTTAAGGAAACTCATTTGATTAATTATGGAAACAAATTATGTGTCAATGAATAATTGTGGGATTCAGTTTGCAAATTTAGCAGGAGAGCACCAAAAAATAAAAAATAACAGGAGAAAAAAGAGAATCAATCGTGCCCCCGATTTGAAGAAGTAGTTTTAGAAAAATGGGATACTATTCTACAATAGAATGTAGTATAATTAAACACTCCGCTATTGAAATTTTAACTGCCAATTTAAATAATATTCAATCGATCGAGTACTTGTATAAGTTGTATGTTGTAATATTGAAGGGTTAAATATATATGAATTTCGTATATTGGGGCACCATTGGTGTGCAGGATTCAGGTATTTTCAAATCTTTCTATGGGTGTAAAGTTGTAGTCTATCTACTTCCCCTTTCATGAAAACGGTTCAGCGATTTCGTTTTCCAACACGAGAATCGATTCGCACGATCAGATTTTTCAATGGACTTATTGGTCTGATATTGCTTACTAGGGTTACTCTCCAAGAAGAACGATCACCTTCGATTCCTGCCAAAAAGAAAAAAATTTCCACTCCAAGAATAGAAAATATTGCTTTAAAAATATGGAAGGCACGGCATACTCAGTGAATCAAAATCTTGTATTATCTCTTCTTGTACATATTGAAAATGCTATAAATTGTCTTCTCTGATTTTTCTCTGATTGATTGATTCAATCCCAGAGATTTCTTCTAGAGATCAATTCCTAGCCAGAAGAACTGAAGCTAACTTTGTAAACGTATGAGTAAAAAAAAATCGTAGAAAAAATAAGCCATAACAAAATATCCACTTAAAGTATCTGATAAAGTAGACCTTGAATCAGAATACTCCATCTTCTGCTTGTTTTATGTTGGTGGCATTCCACAATAATGTTTGTGGGCTCAGTGTATCAGTAAATATTGATCTCTATGCGCTGGAAATTTGAAAAATTTATTGAGAGTCGCTTAATTGGCCCTAGAGATAAGAACAGATTTATCCAATAAATGTAGTATCTTTTTCAAAGAAAAACGGTAATCAATTAGCTAGGTAGGTAGGTGTTTACGGCTTGATATTGTGTAGCTGGTTCTCAACTTGGAAAGGGTAACCAAACTTCATTTTGGTTCCACGTTATTATTATCCATAGAAATCTTCAAACTGCGATCTTCTCGTTCACATTTTGTTTACTGATAAAATGGTCCCTCGAAAGAAAAAAAAATGAAGCGAGTGATTTAGTGCTATGCGAACTATATACGAACCAGACAAAGAACTTTATACATTTAAGAAAGAATAAACGATGCAAGAAAACCCACAGACTTGTTGATAGCCATTCCTCCTTAAACATTTATTATTTGCTTAAAAGCTTGAAAAATTAGAAAAAGCATATAGCATGATTCACGTTGAGGCGTCTAAACGCAGATTTTGCATTTGTCATATTTGGTGCGTCAAGGAAAACATAATAAGGCTCATTATTAGTCTTCCTTAGGTATATTTTGTTTAAATTAGAGAAGTAAATCATGCTGCAGTTGGCAACTGCAACAATAAGAAGTTAAAAATGGTCGTTTTCAGGTCAATGATTTTAAAGATTGAAAAGGAAAATCTGGGTATTAAGTGATGTAACTATAGTTGCAAATTGCAATTGTTACATTCTCACAAGATTGTGGAACCAAATGTAACAGAAAAGAGGATAAAGGGAGAAAGGGGTAAGACTGTTTCAGAAAGGGGATAGATATTGAAAATTCTTAGCTTCATTTGATTAGTTGTCACTCTAATTGACTACTGGTTCAAAGATAAGCACTACAGAATTCTTCAATTGCTTCCTCCCCAATGAAATAAATTGAAAAATAAACCTTGAAACTATGCGGCCCTCTACTTCATAAGGTTTGGTTCCATTGCTGATTCTTCGCAACTAAAAATACTTTGAATGAGATCTCGAAAACAAAAATGTCGAGCCGTCCAAACCCCCAGACTTAAGAACTCCTTTAAAATCAATCCACCGCCTCAAGGGCAACTACATACAGTATATGGTCGACGGTGTTTGCATTGGAAACGAATTTTCGTTTAAGATCAAATAAAAATCGATAAATTTCCTCTTTTATTTTTGAACACCTTACTTACATACTGACAGTATTTCGTTTACAATTACAATTACCTTTCTGGAATTCTAAATCGAACCAGATAGCTTCGTCAAATCCTGTACCTAAAACTGAAACAAGACCAATTATTTTTCGAGATTTGAACATTTTTCAGCTAATCTTTTGAACTGCGAGCCTCTTGCATTCTGATTACTGTTCGAGTTCATCCAAGTTGATCTAAGTTACATTCTTTTTTTTTCCTGAATCTTTCTAACTGGAACTTCGTTAGAAGGTCTATAACATTGTATTATTGTATTGTTGTGTAATATGGCAGAATCTTCACGAACTATTAATCACAAGCTAAACGAATTGTTAAGCAAAAGTATGTAATTATCCATTAGACGATCACAGCCTTTTCAATTTTTTTTTTTTTCACTTATCCAATATCATTTATCACAAATTTTGTTTACCACTTCTTCAAGGAGTAATGGGCAATATAAGATAATACTAAGGTACTACCAAGCGGTAATGATTGTTTTGTTTACTACTTTTCTTCTTTTTCTCCTGAATTCTTTTGGCATTTTGGATTCTCTTTCTCATTGACATTTACTAACGTTCATTTCAGATAACATATCAAAGAATAAATTAGATGCTTCTACTGCACTCAATTATGCTAGTGTTCTAAAGACAAACATCCTAGGTAAGGATAAGCAAGAAAAAGTCAACCTGATTGTTGTTCTTGCCAAGTTACTTGATTGTATTGTTGGAGGTGAAGCTGTACTGAACGAATTCACAACCGTTTTAGATCATACCTTATTTTCAACTTTATTTTCAATTGTTTCTCCAAATATGTCTACTGAAACTTATAAGGCAATTCTTAAAATATCTGTGATCTTAATTTCTGGTACTATTTTCAAAACAAGAGACGATGAACTTCAGGTATTATCTATTGATAGATACTTACCGTTATATGAATCATTAATTGAATACTTAGATGTATTAAATATAATGACTCAGAAATTGTATCTTCAAGATAATAAAATAACATTTAATTCCATCAAATTGGTGAGTGATTTGATTAACAAAGCTCTAAAGCATAGTTATGATGGAGTAATTACTCTAGCCGGAAGATTGAAACATGTTGCATTCTTTAGCACCGTTGGTAATTTGATTGATACTGATGATAAGTCAATTTTGGATGGAATTCATACTTTAAAAGCCTCATATTTTAATTTAAATGAGTATCTTAGTAGTACCACTTTTGATTTATCAATTGAGTCTCATCAAGTGATGTTAAACAACTTATTTATGTTCCTAGAAGTTTCATTAAATGAACACGGAACTCCTGCTACTACTGAGGAATATGTAAAGGCAGGATTTACAGCAGAACCAAGAAAATTTGTGGTTGAGACTCTTACAATATTAGTCGCTATGGATTTAAAAATCTTTTTAAAGGATCCAAATATCACTTTTAAGAAAAGATTCCATGAGGAATTAATGATGAGTAATCATAATAGAACATTCCCAATATATTTATTTATTGATAAAGTCACTGAATTATGGATCAAAATTTTCCACGAACAAGAAAAATATTCAGCTATATATGAACAAATTTTAAGTTGGGAGTTGATGATTTATTTTACTATGAATAATTGTCTTATATTATGGCAGGAAACTGGAGCTCAACTAGAGGAATCTGACGATATTGATAGAATATTACAATTGATAGAATCACAAACTATTAATATAGACCAAGATTTGGCATTAAACAAAAAATATGTCGATGAATGTCTCAATAGAACTAAGAATTTAACATTGGAGGAATTAAGGCATGATCAAATTTCCAAATTAAAGCGTAAACATGAACTTAATTGGAAGTCACGATTTGTTGAATTTAATCGAGATTTAGCGCCTGAAGTGATGGATTTCATTTGTGAACAAAGAGTTATCCAATTGTTAAAGGGATCTTGGGTTCATACTGAAAGTCATGGAGAACAAATATTGAAAGTAAATTCTATGACCAATTTCAGCAAACTGGGAGTTAATAAGTATTATTTTATTTCCTTATCACCAAATAGAAAATTTCTTTATTACAAAGAGTATAGTGAAAAGACGCTGATCAATCCTTCGTATGAGGAAATAGAAAACCAATCGATAAGATTGTTGGACGTGGTTGATTTTAAATCAACGAAACTTGGTGAACATTTGGGACCAACTGGAGCTCCTCTGTTACTGCAAAATGAAGGTCAAGGTAATGGTATATCGGTGAAAGGGACGATTTCTTACGAGAAGATCACATTAATTGGCGATAATAATAGGAAGCTTTTGAGTTTCTATACTGATACTGAAGTTAATAAATATGTTTGGCTTGATGGTTTAAAGATGTTAAGAGGTATAAATGAACCAGGACAATTATCCAAAGAAACCGAAAAGCAAATTGAAGCATTGATTGATATTAGAAGAAATGCTCAATTATTGAGTCTTGAGGATTGTAAGAATGGAGGAGAACTTAATTTTGATACAGAATTATTTCAAGATTCAGAAGAAGATGAAGACGATGAAGATGAATTTTATGACTTAGATGAAATAGTTACAATAACTACCGAAGGGTTCCATTATAAGTGATTAAGTTTTGTATTTTATATTAACTTTATATAGAGAAGGGCAGAAAAATAGAACGAGCAAAACAAGAAAAAATTACTTGTAAAAAAGTTGTACATAAGCAATAATTTAGGCTGAAGTATTGAGAATATTAAACTACGGTGCAATCGAATCTTTGCGCATAAATCGAAATAATCGATTTTAATATCGGGAGTCCAGTTTATAATGGTGGTGATATGCTATCATAAGTGGAAAGTTGCGTTGCAAGATTGAAGTCTGCAATCGAACCTCACTCATCCATCTCAGCATGAACTCTCGTACCGTTAAATTATCATGTTTTATGCAGGACGGATTTTTTTTTTTTTGGCTCATCACATCGAGTCCATCTCTACTACATGAGATTAAATTGAGACGACTTCTCCAAGATATATTTCATAAAATCAGACTTTTGTATATAATATGGCCAAGAAAGTAATACCCAAAACAAAAATTACCAAGAATGGTAGTAAGAGTAGTAAGAGTCAGGATTTTGTTTTAACAATTGACAGTGACTCTGAGGCAGAACAGGCCGTTCCGGACCTTGAAGATGAATCTGAAATAGAACTTGAAGAGACTGAAGAAACTTTACCAGAACCAGTTAAGAAGTCTAAAAAATCCAAGAAACCTAAAAAAGATACTGAAAAGGTAGAAGAACCAGAGGAGCACGAAGATCTCAATCCAGATTTCAAATTTATAGTCGATGACTTAGAAACCACCTCTGGATTTGACGGCTGGGACTTTATGCCTGAAAATAATGACAGTGAAGGTGTCAAGCAAGCAAAGAAAGATGTAGATTTAGACGTCATTTTGCGGAGAAAGGGTGGATTACTTAATATTGCAGGAGGAGATGCCAAGACTGAAGAAAATGTTGAAGAAGATGATGAAGAAGAAGAAGAAGATGAAGAAGAAGGTGATGATAATGATGAAGAGAATGAAGACAATGACGAATTGGCATTAGATGGATTTGGAATGGGAGCTGAAGATCAAAATATTGATGAAGATGAATCTGAAGAAGAGTCAGATTCTGAAACTAAGGACAATCAAGACAATGATGTAGATGCAGATATGGATCAAGAATTTCCAAATTTAGGTAAAGACGATGAAGAAGACAAACAAGATGAAGATACAGCAGAACAAATTGCAGAATTTTATGCTGAAGAATCTGAATCTAAGCCAACTAAAGTTCAAGCCCATACCACATTTCAATCATTGCAATTATCTAGACCAGTATTAAAAGGTTTGGCACAATTAGGATATACTAAACCATCGCCAATTCAATCAGCATCAATTCCTATTGCATTATTAGGTAAAGATATAGTTGCTGGTGCTCAAACCGGTTCTGGTAAAACTGCTGCATATATGATACCAATAATTGAAAGATTGTTATATAAACCATCCAAAATATCTTCAACAAGGGTTATTGTATTAACACCAACTAGAGAATTATCTATACAAGTTTGTGAAGTTGGTAAAAGAATTGGTAGATTTGTGAATAATTTGAGTTTTGGGTTAGCCGTTGGTGGGTTAAATTTAAGACAACAAGAACAACAATTGAAGACAAGACCTGATGTTGTTATAGCAACTCCAGGTAGATTAATTGATCATATTAGAAACTCACCATCATTCTCAATTGAATCATTAGAAGTCTTAGTAATTGATGAAGCTGATAGAATGTTGGATGAAGGTTTCCAAGCCGAATTAACAGAAATTTTGTCGTTGATTCCAAAACATAAACGTCAAACATTATTATTCTCCGCTACTATGAACACTAAAATTCAAGATTTAATTCAATTATCATTACAGAAACCAGTTAGAATAATGATTGACCCTCCAAAATCTGCTTCTTCCAATTTGATTCAAGAATTTGTTCGTATTCGTAAGAGAGAACATCTCAAGCCTGCATTATTATTCCAGCTATTAAAAGGCATTGACCCAAAACAACAACATAGAATTTTTGTTTTCGTCGCAAGAAAGGAAGCAGCACATAAGCTAAGAATTATCTTAGGTTTATTGGGGATGAAAGTTTCAGAATTACATGGTTCATTAACTCAAGAACAGCGTTTGCAAAGTGTTAACGATTTCAAAAATTTGGTGGTACCAGTATTGATTTGTACAGATTTAGCTGCCAGAGGTTTAGATATTCCAAAGATTGAAATTGTTATTAATTATGATATGCCCAAGACTCATGATATTTATTTGCATAGAGTTGGTAGAACTGCTAGAGCTGGAAGAGATGGTAGAGCGATTACATTTGTGGGAGAATCAGCACAAGATAGATCTATTGTTAAAGCTGCAATCAAATCATTGGAAGAAACCAAAGAGGGAAAAGCAGTATCTCGTAACGTCGATTGGAATGATGTTGAAGAATTGAATAAAATTGTTGAAGCTAAGAAAGATACTATAGAAGAGGTTCTTGAGGAAGAAGCTCAAGCAAAAGAGATTTTACAAGCAGAAATGGAATTAACCAAGGCATCCAATATAGTAAAACATGGTAAAGAGATTCTGTCACGTCCAAGAAGAACATGGTTTGAAACTGAAAAGGATAAACAATCGCACAAGACTCCCGTGATGCACCATCTTACTAAACAAGGTAAAAAGGTAAATTCTAAGAAAAGGAAAGCTTTGGAGGAAAGAAAAGAACTGGGTAGATCTTATAAGAAGACCAAGACCGATAGAACGGCTAAGGCAAAACCTGAAAAGAAAAAGAAGGGTAAGTCAAGAAGAAGTTAGATGTATAGATAGAAAGAAAAAAGAAAGTAGATACTAAATAGCAACCATGAAAGCTTTTTAATAGAATTTTCAGGAACTTAGTACACATGACTTCCTCTGGTGTTTTGAATTTACTTTTGTTTTATACGTATCTATGTATACTTGACATTTTTCATTTCTGTATCCAAATAATTGAGAACAACAAACTGAGCTTCTCAGAAAGAGAAAGTATCAAAACTCTCTATGGGTTTCTCGAGAAGTTGAGATTAGTAACTAAATATCCTGTATACAGTTCCACTTCCATTAAATGGTTTCCAATCCATATGGAATTCAGATTACAGGTAAGTTTCGTTTTCTTCATTCACAGTAGATAGATTTTTAATATGAATGTTGGTAATGCCTATAAATTATTGAATGGATCTATTTTATCTGATATTAATAATCCTTCTAAGTTATTCTTCCAAATAGTTATCTTACAATGCTTCTATTACCTCACTGCACTCATAACATTTTACCTCATATCAATACTAAATGGTTACGATTTTAAAATCGATTGGGTGTTTCTGTGGGAAATAATCTCACCTGAAAATGCAATGGGACTCATTTTATTTACTTTATGGTTATTTGATTCATTATTGTCTGTAGCATTTGTCACTATTATAGTTGGACGTTCCAAACTTGCTTGGGATTTTGCCCTCACAGTTCACATTCTCAATTTAATAATTGTCTGGGTTTATACTGGAAAATTCCCTGCTAGTGCATTATGGTGGTGTTTACAAATACTAAGTGCTGTAATACTAGTTACTTTATCCACTTACATGACTAGATGGAAAGAGTTGAGAACGACGTTTTTTGATAATATGTTGGATCAACAAGAACGAGGCGAGGTGGTCCATGACGAAACCATCGAGATGCAAGATTTGCAATCTGCCAAATAGGTTTAATTCACTCAAAGAAGAGAAAATAAAATGATTACCTGTTAAGGATTGTTGGAAAACAAGAAAAAAAAAAAAGATAAAAGAATAAACAAGAGCAAGATTCACTGTATATTAGTCTCATTTATTAACATCAATAAAAGATGGTTTATACTCATAAATGACTTCATGGTCATAATTGGTTACAAAAGCGCAATTTCCCATATCTAAATCGCCTTTGCTAAATTTTGACGAAGGAGAAATATCAAACTCAAAGATATCCATCGGAATTCCAAGAGTGGTACAAGCATTAGGTACATCTACTATTCCAGCAATATGACCTTCAATTGGTGCGGTACTTAAAAAGAGATAGATTTGGTAGTCATTATAGCCAAATCTTCTTAAATATTCAATTGCCCTGATACAAGCTTGTCTATAAGCAGTTGTTGCACATAAAAACTTTTGATCACCTTCTTCATCTACGGAAAATCCTTCAAATGTCAAATAATTTGATGGTCCATATTGATTTGGAATATCTCCAGGAATAAACATGGGCGATTTCAAAGATAATTTCTTCATTCCACCTTTAATAATCGAAGTTTGAATTGTTATAACTCCAGGCATTTCAATTGCTCCGCAAAAGGAAATTTCTCCATCACCTTGCGAAAAATGTAAATCGCCTAAAGATAATTTTGCACCTTTAACATAAACTGGAAAATATCCTTTGGCACCTCTTGAAAGATTCTTAATATCGCAATTTCCCCCATTTTCGGGTCTACCTGGTATAGTTCTTGCACCTTCTATTGAAATTTTCTTTACAAGATCTTCAGAAGCAGATCCAGCGTGACAATTGATGGGTTCAGGCAAATTTGCTACTTGAGTATCGTGAGCATGTTGTAGTTCATTAGAAAGTTTTGTTTCACGAGAATTCCATTCTTTTAATACTTCTTCTGAAGGAGCAGTACCCATAATACCAGGATGGATCAATCCAGTGTATTTCACATGAGGTATATGCCTTGAAGTGCAATGAATTCCTTCAAAATCAAAAATAGCTTTTGCACATTCAGGGTAGAATTTATCAAGAAATCCTCCACCATTTGATTTATGAAATATTCCACAATATCCCCAAGGTTGTCTTTCCAAAGGCTGAATGTCCTTTATTTCAACTACCAAACAATCACCTGGTTCGGCTCCTTCAATATTGAAGGGCCCTGATAAATAGTGAATTCTTGTAAGATCCACGTTTCTCAAGTCATCGGCGTTATCAGTATTTTTAATTTGATTTCCTGTCCAATCTAAGCACTCTATTTTAACGGTTTCACCTGGAAGAATAGACTCAGAAAATGGGATATCTGGATGCCATCTGTTATGAAGTTGAGGTTGTTGATCACCAGAACAATTCAAGTCTACTTTGGTGACATATCTAATAGGGTTTATAGGCATGGCTCGTTTGATGTTGCTGTTACTGTGTTGTTGTTGTGTGTTGTTGTTAATTTATTTATTTAATTCTTGGTTTGCATTGAACTGAAAATTCAGATTATCACCATCCCGTAGACCTATTCTATTACTTTATATATGTTGTTGCATCAAATACGAAATAGGAGTATCTAAAACTCGGAAACACTAGAATTTCACCGGATAGATAACGAGCTCCATTTATCTTTAGCGCGGCAATTTTTTAGGGGAGGTTTTGAGTAAATTACGGTCCCAATGATAACGAGCGATTAACAAATGAGAGAAAAAGTGGTATAGTTGAATATCATTGAGTATTTCTGATATTGAAGGTATTCCTGATGTTTCTACATCTCAATTAATATCAGAAAATAGTAGTCTCGTGTTTAATAATTAATCTAGAAGATAGCTATACCATTTTCCCACTCACCAAGTTCACGATTGATTAGATCTCTTATCAGTTGTTCGCTAAGAAAATCCCACCACCTATACGATAACAGCAACTGCAAAGATGAGTTCGCTATCCAGTTGTACATTCCCATGATGCAAATATGCTGCTATCAGTCACCCAACATTAGGGATCTAGAACTGCTACACCTACGTGGTACTTCATTTCATCTGCAGTACTAAGTAACATTGTCAAGAGTGAGCAAAGAAAAATCTCCCACCACTCCTCTTCTTAAAAATCACATGCCCACTTACTACTCATGACAAAAATTAAATGAATTGCTTCTCATGACAACAATTAAATGAATTGCTTCTGTTGAAGAAAAGAAGTCAAAATGGGTTCAAAACAGTTTGAATTGAAGTTACATAATGGCTCAAGAGTGTTCACTACGTTATCAAATTTCAGTCACAAGGACGTTTTTTCAGCAACTCTGAAGAAATGGTCAAGAGTGATATTCTTTCTCCATGGATTTCCTGACAATAATACTTCTTTCAATGCTTTATGGAACGATGTTCAATTAGCGTTCTCTGATGAAAAAGTTCTACTTCTTTCACCAGCAATGAGAGGGTATGAACCTTCAAGTCAAGGAGATTTCAAGGATTATCGTATCAAATATATTGGGGAAGATGTTAGTTCTTGGATTGATGAGGTTATTGGTGTAGGCGGAAAGGTCCCAGTCCACCTTGTGGGACATGATTGGGGTGCTATAGCTTGCTTTCGAGCATCTGCTGATTATCCTGAGAAGATTACTTCGGTTGCTTGCTTGGCGATTCCCTATCTTTCTAATATACATCTTCATGAACTCTTATGGTATGTTCCGGAACAACTTCATTATTCCAGTTATATGTTCACCATGCAGTTTTCATTCATGTACTATCATCGTCTTTTAGAGACCAAGGAAGGTAGTTACTTGGATGGATTATGGAAATTTTGGTCTCCTACCTGGAAATTCACTCAAGAAGATATAAAGAGTACTAAGGATACTTTCCAAAATCAGGGAGTGATCGATGCTGCTACTGCTTATTACAGATGTATTGCAAATCCATTTAATATCATGGATATTAAGTGGAATGTTGACTTTAACAAAGTTCCAACTTTGATTCTTGGAGGTGCAGAAGATGGGTGTATGAGTAAGAAGTTATACGAACTTGAAATGAGAAAATTGAAAGACGTTCCAAATGTAAAAGTTCAACTTCTTTCAAATTTAGGGCATTTCTTACAAAGGGAAGATCCACTGAAGGTTGCTGATGCAATAACTAGTTGGTTAACTAAGCACAAATAGAAGGAGCTGACATGAAATTTCATGAAAAATGCAGAGAATGAGTTTTATTCTTTTTAGCGGATATGAAAAATACCGATTGTAGGTAACTTTCAGTACAAGATTATTAGAAAGTCTTTGCTGGTAATATCTGTAATATATGAAATCTGAGTTTTTAACAAATTCGCAAAATTGTGATCAAAATTTATTTACAAACTACAATAATTGGGCAAATCGTAGAACGAACAACTTTCTTCAATATTGCCTAGTTGCCTACCCTGAGATGGGTCCTAGTGAAGGAGTTGAGAGAGTCCACTACCGCTCCGCTAGGGCCATTTCATGGAGACTCCTGCGGAGAGCAGTTCCCTTCGGGAAACCCTCGAACTCGAGCGCAGCGAGCCAGGTTCCACGCAGTGGCTCCCCGCGAGTAGCAACCAGCGGAGCGTCAAGATTGCACTAAACATTAGCGTCAGGGTGATCTTCGAAATCTTTGAGAACTGGTTTAATAATGAATCTTTGAGTTTAGTATGTTCTAAGATTTTGGTCTCCAGTTATACTGATTCACTTTTTGTATGCAACATAAATGTAGTTGTTCTTTGAAGGGGCCACAAGTTTGGCCATCTTGGAGCCCATTTCAAAATATCCAACTAAATTACTCTTTCCATTTAAACACTTGGATTCAGTAAACAGTACATGAGGCTGATCTCTTACGTGATTGAAAAGATAAAGAATAATATTAAATGAA
Source organism: Chernovozyma sophiae-reginae (assembly GCA_030564725.1). Taxonomy (NCBI): domain Eukaryota; kingdom Fungi; phylum Ascomycota; class Pichiomycetes; order Serinales; family Debaryomycetaceae; genus Chernovozyma; species Chernovozyma sophiae-reginae. The sequence goes on from JAKTYG010000008.1 coordinate 109,816, forward strand.
CTTTCTTATGAAATCTGAAATTTTAGAGAGCTACAATCGTGCGTCCATGTTGCAAGAGGAGCATATGTGTTAGGGTGTGCGGTTGAACGGATGAAGTAATAGCGACAGAGAAATTTTCATGATTTGATCAAATTGTGATACAACCAAAATGATAATATCAGTGATAAAAAGTAGAAAGTAATACATTCAGAATAATACTGCAATCTGGTTCAGACGACAAAATCTGTTAGTTGAGAATGAGGAACCATATTTGGTTCGGCACATTCCTCGTCTGTTGCACCAGAAAATACTGTCCAATTCAAGTTTATCAACGTTTTGAATATCTCTATACGGCTCGAATGACCCACTGCCATGATTCAAGGCAATAGCCATGGTGTTATTAAAAAATACAATTAGCATAGCAGAAAAGCTTTATCGCTCTAATTGAAATTGAGAGTGAAATATCAGCTGCGTCTACCAAACCATAGAGAGCTTGAGCGAAAGGTGCAACCCAAATTAATAAGTTTCCACAACTTATCACTTTTCAGTTCCAGTATGCAGATTGATTTGACAACTTATTCACCAGAGCCACAGCCATTCAAAAAAAATTCCTTGTTTCCTACCGTTTTGACATAGATGGCTGCTGTGAATATTCTATACCTTGGTATGCAACTTTCTTGCGACTGTTGCTCTGCAAATGCATTGCGTAAGAATCTTCTCAGAAGCTTATCTTGAATTGGTAAAAATTCCGAGGTGCTTCTAAATAATGCGTCTGATTACATTGCAGGCTCTGTAGCTCTCGCAAAATTTTCTGCATTAGGAAATTTTTACTTCGATCGCAAAAATTACTTGTTTTCATACAGAGATGATAGATATGATAGGAGGCACAATTCTCTATAAATGGTAGGTCTCAAGTACATAGATATGGGATAACCAACTTTTATAGTAATTCACTTATAATATATTCATAATATGACTGTTAATAAGTCATTATTGATAGGAATTGATGTTGGGGGGACCAATACTGACTCTGTATTGTTGAACCCTAAACAATTTGACAGCGATTCAAGAGGAGTCATTGCATATCATAAGTCTCCCACCACAGCCGAAGTTTCTGAAGGAATTTCTACGGCAATTGAGCAGTTATTTGTGGAAAATACTGGCTACTCACTTGAGGGTGTACTTGCAGTCACTATTGGTACCACTCACTTTATTAATGCAGTAGTAGAACAAGATAAAGCTCGATTGCAACCAGTCGCAGTGATGCGCTTAAGTGGGCCATACGGTAAGGGATCATATCCTTTTTCTGATATTCCTCCAGGGTTGACAAGAATAATTAAATCGTACAACTGTTATGTCGATGGAGGTTTTAGGGTTGATGGAAATGAAATCCAACCATTGGATGAAAAATCTATTCTTGAGCATTCGAAAAAGATCGAAGAATTAGGAATCAAGTCGGTTGCAATTGTGGGCACCTTTTCAATCATTGACAAGTCTCACGAAGTTAGAGCTGCTGAATTGGTCAGAAGCGTTATTCCAGATTGTCACATTGTTATGTCTCATACAGTTTCTGGCATTGGATTCTTAGCAAGAGAAAACGCTAGTATTTTAAATGCCTCAATAATGGAGTTTGCATCTAAAATCATTGGCTCTTTTATTAAATCAGTTAGAAGCTTGGGATTAGATTGTCCCATTTTATTGACTCAGAATGACGGTACCGTGTTAACTATAAACGAGGCACTTGCAACTCCAATTAGGACATTTTCTTCCGGTGTCACAAATTCTATGAGAGGTGCTGCTTTCCTTTGTTCCAGAGCAAAGGAACTTGAAGGGGAAAGTATTATGGTGGTGGATGTTGGAGGAACAACGACAGACGTTGGTTTGCTTTTACCTTCAGGATTTCCACGTCAATCTTCTTCTCACAGTATGATCGGTGGTGTACGTATGAACTTTTCCATGCCCCATGTTGAATCAATAGGGTTGGGAGGCGGTTCTATTGTAAGAGAAGAGAATGGAATTATAACTGTCGGTCCCGATTCTGTAGGTGCTGATATCAAAAAAAGGGCAAAAATTTTCGGGGGTGATGTTATTACCTCTACTGATGTCACTGTTGCATTTGCAGACGCAAGCAATATATTTGAAGTAGGGGACAAGTCAAGAGTCGAAAACTTATTCTCCGAGGAACATATCACCAAGTTCAAAGTTGAGGTTAAAAATAAATTAGAACGTGTCATTGACAGAATGAGAACAAGTCCTGAACCTTTGCCTGTTCTTCTTGTTGGTGGAGGTTCATTCATTGCCCCAATGCAGTTGGAAGGGGCCTCTAAAGTTTACCGACCTCCCTACTACCAAGTGGCCAATGCAATTGGGGCAGCTATGGGAAAATTGTCTGCTTTCATTCACAAAGTTGAGAAGCTTGAACGTATTTCGGCAAAAGATTCCGTCATTGAGAGAATTATAGAAGAGGTCACAGCCGAAATTGTCAGCAAGGGTGCCCTAGAGACTTCAGTTCTGATTGTTGAGCTTAAATATGACCCAATTCCTTATGTTGATGGAACGTACTCGTTTGAAATCAAGGCTATTGGAGATATCGACTACTCTAAAATATCTTTAGCTATCAAAAATTTGGAAGAAACAGGTTCGTCGGATATTTTCTTGGAACAAAATGAACTGAAAGCATCGCAGGCTGTTTTCAAGAACTCATCATTTGGTGATAAGATTGCCGACCACTCAGATGAAAAAGTGTTTGATCATGAAGCATATAAACCTGAGATCAACAGTAATAGAGAGTGGATCATTTCCGAAACTGACTTGGAATATTTCCGAATTGGTACTTACATTCTTGGATGTGGTGGTGGAGGTACACCATATCCCATGTATTTAGAAACTAGGAACATGCTTCGTTCTGGCGTGACAATACGAGTTATTAATTTGCACGATGCTCCTAAGTATGCTACTGGCAGTGGAAAGTTTGTAACAGTTGGATTTGGTGGCTCTCCTACGGTTGCCGACGAGCAATTACAAGGTGATGAAATATCAGAAGCAAGCAATGCTTTGTTTGGGTACCTTAATTCTTCACCAGATGGAGTTTTCAGTGTTGAAATTGGAGGTGGAAATGGACTTGTAGGCTTACATAGTGGAGCATCTAATAAAATGAATCTTCTAGTTATTGATGCCGACTTGATGGGAAGAGCTTATCCTTCATTGTCACAAATTTTACCGTGTGCTTTAAGTGAAAAGCGATTCTTGACTTTAACTTCTGTTTCGGATGGTAATGGGAATAACTTTTTAATTACTTCTGCTCAAAGTGATGACTATGTTGAAAAGATGATGCGGGCTTCCTTGGCGGAAATTGGAGCTCATGTCGGAGCTGCAGATGTACCCTTGACTTCTGAAGAACTAGTAAAGATGACAGTCCACCATTCTCTTTCTACTGCTTGGAGAATTGGTAGAGCTGTGAGAATTGCTCGTTCAAATTTTGAAATTGAACAATTACCAGAGAAAATTTTAGATGCCGTTGGAGGCTCACTCTCTGGACGTGTAATCTTCTCCGGGAAGATTATTGGCGTTGAGAAAAAATTATTCAAGGGCCATGTTTACGGTGAGGTGGTTATTGAAAACAAAGCCAAGGATAAGTTAATCATTCCTTTCAAGAATGAAAACATCGTAGCAAAGGTTCAAAAGCAAGGATGTGAAGATTGGGAAATTGTTGCTTCTGTTCCAGATTTAATTTCAGTTTGCTATGCCGATGATGGTGAAGCAGTAGGCACACCTGAGTATCGATATGGTATTATGGTATTTGTTATAGCATTTTCTCCTTCAAATTTATGGGTCGACACTCCAAGAGCACTTGAACTTGGGGGACCTAAATATTTTGGTCCAGCATTTGAACATGTTGAGTACAAACCAGTGGGTAAATTTGTTCCCCCGATTTCTGTTATCGATGAGTACGAGAGAAAGTGAAATGATTATGAATAGCAAGAGTTGATAAATAAATAATAGATTACGTAACGTAAGTACATTTTTCTTTGTCAATTGTTTTAACAAATAACTTTGAAGTAGTATTAAGGGTGATCAGTATCTTACTTTTAGTAGTGTATGATTACATGTGTCATTTTATTGTAGTAACCAGTGAGTTGGAATAAAATAATCAAACTTGAGTCGCTAATAATTAAATTGTTGGTGGCCGATTTCGCAGCCATTTTTTTTCGTTAAATGCACAACAAGTGCTCTCTGGTAAACAATTGGTGGGGCTGATAGAATTTCGAATGCGAATCAAAGTCTCAATAAGCTTCTAGTGTAAACCAGTTAAGTATTAATCAACAATTGATAGATTACTGACCTGGAGTTAATGAAGTTTTGCAAAACTGGGATCATATATTCAGATCCTCTGAGATTAAAGTTTATCAAAGTACTTCCAAGTTACAAGCGTTTACTTAAATATAAATTGTGTAGTAACTCTCACCAAGATTCATTTAATGATGCGGCTCTAAAAATGAGTTCAATTAGCCTTTATTTTACATAACAAATAATGATGATTATTGGTACTAGGTTAATAGCAAGAGGTGTTCGAAAATATTCTCGTCAACAAGATTCGAAAAGAGACGCGCAAACTCAAAATTCACCGGAAATGGAAGAACTGGCTCCATATCATGTGGTACCTGATAAGCAACATCCACCCCATCTTATGAAAGGTTGCACCATGAAAATGCAGAACTGACATCCTTTGTAGATGAAAAAGAAAGCGATAATGCCAATGTTTCCGTTGAAGAAAGATTTAGGCTCGAGCTTAACAATTCTCCACAACCAGATACTTCCTTGATGGGTGGTAGAAGAAACCAATGGCAATTTGTATGTCGTAATTCATATCTACTGAATGATATAAATGTTTTCCTTACAGAAAACTC
>JAKTYG010000009.1:0-13305 GCA_030564725.1 Chernovozyma sophiae-reginae
GCCCGCAACCACTGGGCAACTGGCGAGCTTGCGGTTAGAACACCGCGCTAACATCTGTTTCCAATGCTTCAAGTCTAATAATTGAAGGAGCCATATGGTGTTCAGAAACAGCACATACTAGGTGTAGTGCAATAGTATAAGCTATGTGATTCAAAGTCTCAATTGTACCGTTTAATTCGGTCATAAAGTGCTAACATTCATGTAACTTCAAAACATCTATCGCAGAACCGGTCCTCATGACTGCCTTACGGACTCCCCAGAGCAAATCCTTCAGGCGCACGGCATGTAGCTAAAATTTTAAAAAAAAAAAACTCTCCTCGGACCTCCAACGTTATTCCGCGTCTACCAAAACTCGCAAATCTTAGAAAACTTTCATCGAAGAGTTCGTTCCGCTCAAGCAATAATCCGACTGGCTATATACACTCCGCTCAGCATACCACAATTTCATCCCAACGGTAACCATCAACTGTGACTACTCCACCCAATTGCATTTCTGGATTTATCTTCAACTCCTCTCCTATTTTTTTTCTATTAACTTAAATTCATACTCTTATAAATCATAAAACACATACATACTGGTTGTCCGTAACCAATTAAGCATATACATCGCATCAAATCTTGAGCTAAGAAAAAAAAACTTTATCTCCAAGCATGTCAAGACGTTCAAGATCAAAACCCCAAGAACCTACAGCTGCACAATTCGGTGAAGAAGAAGATATAGGTGATGATGAAGCAGATGAAATTGAAGATGAATCAGAAATTACTCGTTGTGTTTGTGGGAATGATGAATTACTTCAGCTGCAAATTAATCCTCAACTTCAAACTCTTTTAGATTCTGAATATGATATCAAAATTGATCTGGGTTTATTCATTCAATGTGATAAATGTTCAGTATGGCAACATGGATACTGTGTAGGACTATTCATGAATGATGATGTTCCGGATAAATATTGGTGTGAAAAGTGTCGACCTGAGTTTCATATCACTGTTTTGGATGAGATACATCCCAGAACTCTTTACAAATCAGTGAATGAGAAACGGAAAGTGTTAATGACTTGGAGTCTTGAAAGGAGGCGAACTTCTAAAAGACTGGCGGCATCAGCTTCAACAGCTATCAGTGTTGCATCTGGGTCTGCAAATTCTGAAGATAACTCTTCTGCTCCGACCGCCATTACCACTACTTCTCCTACCACTGGTACTGCTTTATCCACTGCTTCAAATTCAAATTCAGATTCAAATACAAATGCCATAACTTCATCAGGTACCAGTGCACCATCTGGTAATAATACTGAATCTAAACGAAAAGAGAGAAGACATTATGATTCTGAGTCTTACGATGAGCAGTTGGAAAAGGCTTTAAGAGAAAGTGCCAAAGAAAGTGGAGTTCCATTAAGTGATATTGAACCTAGAGGATCAAGGAAAAGACGCGTGAAGGAAGAAATCCCTATTAGTGGCTCTGCTACTTCTGGTACTGAACCAGGTAGTGGTTCAAATTCAGTTAATAATGCTTTATCAAATGCTGGAGGGAGCTCTGCCAGAGCTTCCCGTTTACTGAGTCCAACAAAGAGGAAAAAAAGTGACAGTGAAAGTGAACAAAATTCTAGTGCGAAGTATGTGTTCGAAAGTAAAGATGAAGAAGATAATGACGTTGGAAATAATGAACAAGAAACAGAGAGAAATAGTGGGGGGAGAAATTCTGTGGATACTAGATCGTCTTCTCTGTCTTCAAGATCATCAAAGGGTAAGCCTGGAAAGGCTAATAAGTCAAAAGGTGGCACTCCTTCGAATACAAATACTTCAGCTGGAGCTAAAAAGGCAGCAGCTTTGGCATTATCCAAGGAAGACTTAATTAACCAAGCTTCAAAGCCAAGATATGTCAATCCTAAATCAACAATTTATGAATTTCGCAAGAGAACTGGGGCCATTTTGGAATGGTTGGGTAGATCTCAATTAGAACTAGAAGAAGAAAAGAATTCCAAAGTTCAGTTATTTTTATTCCATGAAGGTGAAACTAAAGAACAAGACATAACGACTAATTATGATGAAAATTTAAAGCTCATGGAACTTCTAACTGAGAAAATACTTAATTGGGAGGAGAAATTTGGGAAATATGCTCCTTGATGAACAAATTGTGAAAAATAGAAAATTTATTTGAATCTTGGAATGGCGGAAAACATGCGGACTGCATTGTTATAATACAAACTGAATAGGGTATAAGAAAGAAAGAAAACTACTAATAATAAAGGTAATCATAAATAAATGTAACTTCTGGATCCATAACACACTTCAGAGTCGTAAATTCATCACAAGTTCCTCATTCCAACTAAATGGACGAAAAATTGTCATTACTTCAAATTATGTCCCTCAACTGACTAGTCCTAGAAGATTGTGGTAACTCCTGTTGAGCGTTAGTTTCAGTAGAATTTACCAAATCACACAAGTGTTCTAACCACATATCACTATTCAACGTAACATCACCTCCAATTATTATATTCAATTGCATTTTGGTGGTACTATTCCATTCATGGATAAGTCTAGCTTCTTCATAAGTGACTCCTCCTTTAATATATATTATTATATCTTGTATTGAGTCTGAGATAGAAGTTCCATATTGTCTGGTCACCGCTTCAGGTACCAAAGTGGTTAAATTTGTATCAGGAGCATTGGATTGAGATTGAAGTTGTTGCTTGTTGATGAGTGCAGATAACGTATGATATAGTTTTGGAACATGCTGCATATATATATTATCTTGATGATGATCAGAATTGGAAGTATTATGATTCTTATTGAATAGTTGATTTAATTTCTTACCATTGAATAATCCACCTCCACTACCACTTCCTCCTACATCACTACCATTAGAATTAGTTGATAGTTCTTTATTACCAATGTATTTTTTGAAGCTCCTCAACACTGCTAATTGACTTACTGTAGGTGCGGGAGAAGTTAAATTTGGATTACCCAATTTACTGATAAAAGTTTCCATCTCATTCTCTGGTTTCTTTAAATGTTCAAATCTTAATCCATACAATAGTACTAATTTGACTTTATTAGTAGTTGTAATTGGTATGAAAGTATTAGGTTTTGATGGGTCAGTATTAGGATTATAATTATCAAGAATCTGATGTATTCTTGTCTTTATAGTATTATGATTTTCTAGATCTGCAACAATAGTTTGTTGTAATTCTCCCAAATCCCATAATTGATTAGTGTTAATCATTTTATCTAATTCACTGACTAAATTTAAATGCTTGGAAACGTTTGAAGAAAATTTCTTAAATTCTGGAAACTTTATTAAAAAACTTTTCAAATCGGCCAAATTTTTACTTTGTAAATTTTCAGTTGAAGTTTGCTTCGTTTGCTTTTTATACTCTTCCACGTATTTTTGAACTTTGTCGGTTAAGTCTCCATAATTTAAATACATTGATTCCTTATAAAAATTATCCAGTGAATCCGACAATGTAAGTTGTTCATTTGAATCTTTAATATTAACCACATTTTTATTTATTCCGATAAGTTCATGGATCATTGATTGATAAGTCCATGGAATTAGTAATGGAGTTATTGGATCATTCTTTCTATCTAATAATAATAAAATAGGTGGAGTGTCGGATTTATTGTTCAAATCATCGAACAAATTATTATTTGAATTGGAATTCATTGAGTAAAGAATTTCAGATGAAAGTCGCCGGACATCTTTGGAGTTTGTTTCGTATTTAATTACTGGACATTTTTTCAACAGAAGTAATAAACTAGTGATACTGTTGGATTCTTCTAAAATATTTTGATTCTGTAATTGACTTGAGCTTGGTCCTATTTGATTATTTAGGTTATTTGAAATGATTGTTGAATTGAAAAGGTTGTGATTTATCACCAAATAATCTTGAAATATTTCAACCACCAGGTTCACTAATTCATAATCATCTGATTCTGCAAGTTTTTCCAATTCCGTCTTATTCACTGTATTATTGAAAAAAATTTGATACGAGCTGTAATGAGGAGCAGATAGTTCTCTTGATAGATGCAGAATTGACTCTTTGGTAGGCTTAACGTACACTATACAATGTAAATGCTTCATGGGATTTAAATTAAGTTGATTCTGAAGTAATTCTACTAAAACCACATCATTTTGAAGTAATTGGGTTTGAGTATAAGACATTGATACTACTGGGGTTGTATTCTCATCAAGCAATAATACTCGAGCTTTGGCTCCTGGAAGTGACAGAGTAGTAGAATTGGAACTGTTCACTGAAAAGATCCGATTAAAGTAAGTCTCACTTGTTTTTGAAAGATTTAAAGTCATGGCCACGTATTATAATAGGGGTATTATGAGTGATGTTGAAGTTACAGAGAGTAAGATAATCTATCAAGATCAGTTAATCATGAAGCCTGGAGGCTATAAACTTAAGGTGTGTCTCCTAATGGATTTGTGTTGCGATATAGATATACTGTATGCAGGTGAAAATACAAATTTGAGCTTCAAAGGCTTCTTCAATCAGATCTTACATCTTATGTTAAGTGCATCCTACACAGTGAGCACATTCATTTAATCTACTTGGGCTTCTTTTCAACAAAAAAAAAACTAAATCATTGCCTTGTATTGAATGAATAGCTATAACTGTAACGTGTCTATCAATGTTCCAAATGTTCTAAAAAAAGTATTTCTCTAAGTTTATAAGTGTGCAACATCATTTTCCTTTTCATTAGGTAAATAGAACTTCTCTAATGGTTCAACTGGAACAGGAATACCTCCCTTAACACTACTTGCTTTGAACCCATCGATGGTTACTGCCTTTCCGGAAGGATAGAAAGTAGGGACTGGTTGTTTAATATCCTGCTCAATGGCACCATGAAGCTTTGATTTAAATTCTTGTTCCTTGTCAATCTGGTTACGATTCCCGTCAGTATCCTGCTCGCTTGGAGTATACTCAATTAATGATGTTGTAAGTCGATCACATAAATCAACAAGTTGCTTTTTCTTATCTTCAACTGCCCCATCTTCAATAATATCGTCAACTATTTGGTCAAGAGTATCAGATCCTAAAAGGAGTCCATTTCTATATAAATAGTTGATTACTGAACTATGAATTAATTTCTTGTATGATACTTGAGTTGGAATTTGGGTCTTTAAATGAACAATGGCTCTGCCTGGAATATTAGATTTGGGATCAATCAATTTATTGTAATATTCTTGGAATTCTTTTAAACTTATATCTTGCAAAATTTCAACATGAATTTCTCTTGCTTGGAAATCATAAAATCCGTCGGTAATGCAATTCCAAAATCTAGAAACTTCTTCACTCAAATTCTTTAATTTTGTTAATTTCTTTGCCTTTAATGCTTGTTTGAATTTTTCAAATGTTTCTTCGGTAAGTTCATCGTTAACAAATTTTCCAAATTTAGTTAAAAATTCTTCGATACGATATTCCAAATAATCTGTAGTTCTTTCAGATTGAATCAATATTCTAAATCCAAATGTGGTTCTGGTTAATCTTACTCCGGAAAATACAACATATCCTAATTGTTCTTTAGTTCTAAGTTGATTAAAACAAGGTTCATGAATAATAGTTCCTAGTAAATCAGTCAACACTCTTTGTTTCTCGTCTTTAGGATCATCAGAGACTTGAACAAAATATTCAATGCATGAATTAATATTTTGAGCATCTTCTAATGGAATCTCATATTTAATTCTTTCTCCTGAATTTAAAACATAACTTTGAAGTTTGATGATTTGAAAAATATCCTTTTGAGTAGAGGCAATTTCAGTTTTATCAGAGAATTTTTCGGTAATTAATGAAATTATATTACGAGCATGATCAAGTTTGAAGTTTCCTTGAACTAACACTTCTCCAAATACACCACTAGACCAAACAGTTGTGTTAACAAATTCCACTAACTCTTCAAAGGAAATCCCGCCACTTAAGGCACCTAATCTTTCTTCGTTGGTGTACGTTTTATCATTAACAAGAGTTAAGAAATGGGTACCAGCTTGTGAGTACGGAACTCCGTATCCAAAGTTCTTGATCTCTTGAGTCAATTTGAATTTAATGATATCAAATCTTTCCAATTTTGGTTGAAAGTTGATAAGTTTTTCCAACACTTTATCGACTAAAACTGGTAATTTATCGTTGTATCCACTGATCTTAAGTACAATTCCATCTCTCCATGGGTTAATATGAAATGACAATCCAACAATAGAGGCATAGTAAGAAATCTCATTTAATTCATCATCAATAAGTTCAGCCCAAATTGAAGTTAAAACAGAACTCTTGACAGATTTGTTTGAATTTGGTAAATGTAATAAAAATTCAATTGTTCCTTTTGGAACCAAAAATTGATCATCTTGTTTATACCAAACTTGGAACTTCGTGGTATCAGTGATCAAATAAGGATGTTTTAAAGGAACTTCTACTCTTTCGTGAAATACTTTAAAATCATTAGGAATAAAATCATTTGGAATTGGGAAATGAAAGTTTTCATTTGATGTATTTATATTTGCAATTGATTTCTTCACTTGTTGTGGTAAATCTTTATAAGAATATTCTGTACCATACCATTTTTCTTTATCACTTAACGAAGTTTTATCCAAAGTTTGACTAGAAAGAGTGACTCTGAAATTCTCTGGAGTGAAATATTTTCCAAATTCAATTATTTTGGATTGATCAAAAGTTCGTAAAATACTTGAACTTAGAATAAATTCTGCAGGAATAGCAGTATCATCATTGAATCTAATTAAATTATTACTCAATTTAGAAACAGTTGAAGCAGCTCCTTGCTTTTGTCTAAGTTTGAAATTTATTTCTGACATTTTCTTAATTTCGTCGTGAAGCCACTTCTTTGGTGGTTCACTTAAAATAAATCTCAAATATTCAAAGATATAAGTAACAATCTGTTGCCAGTTTTCCAACCCTGATAAAGTTAAATCGATTTGAATTACAAATATTGAATTTCCTTGACAAACTTTCATATTTCCAGCAGATAATTCATTGACCCATCCTTTGTTTTGTTTTAAATAATATAATATTGAACCTTTACCTTCATGACCAAGAAGATGTGAATAATAACTAGATGGTTTGGAATCCCAATTCAATTCTTGATCATCAGGGATCATAAATGATAATTCTAAAGCATGATTGTCCAACACTGGTTTGGCTTCAATTAATTTACCTAATTGCTCAGGTTCATAGATTAGTTTACCATCATAATTTGGACGATCTAAGTGATAATTTGGAATATCTTCAAAATATTCAATTGCCCACGAAGTCAAAGTGTTTAATTCTTCATTACCTAAGATGACTAAGCTCATAATGTTGGATGAATATTGATTTTTATGGAAATCTAATAAGACATCTCTAACGTCTAACCCTGCATTTATTGGATCGTCGTTCAATGTTTGAAAATTACCAGTAGAAAACCCATTGTATGGATGACTTGGGTTACTTGTCAGTTTATCTAATTGATATAATCTCCAAGTATCACTTTGTAAATTCTTCTTGTTTTCCAGATCAACTGCTTTAATTTCACGATCTTTACAAGATTTTGAGAATAAAGGCAGAATGAAAAATTGAGAAAATCTATCCAATGCTCCTTCTAAAGATTTTGAATCCAATTCAAAATAATAATTTGTATGTTCAGCTGCTGTATAAGCATTTGAATGACCTGAATGTTTTGAAAGATATGACGAATATTCATTTTCCTTGGGGTATTTCTTTGTACCCATGAATAATAAATGTTCACAAAAATGTGCTAGACCCGATACATTATATTTGGCATCAGCAAATGAACCAGTATTAACATCTAATGATGCAGCCAGTTTGTCTGTGGTGGGATCATGAATTAAGAGAACATGTAAATCATTTTTTTGTAATTTTATCAATCTATAAGACCGATTATCTAACAATGGTTTTTCGATAGAATTGTTATCAACCACAATAGAATATGGAGTAGCAGTCATACTATTATTGCGATAAAAGCCCCAACGAATAGATCCAAGCAAGAGGAAACAACCAAAAGTTCTTTTTCTACCAGGAAAGAAAAGGCTTAAATTCATAAATATGAAACAGGGGACCGAAAAGGAAACTGTGGAATATATATGTAAGCTAATGGTGGGGGACATGAAATCTTTGGTATGTTGAGAATAGTTGACAGTGCAGGGGCAAAAAAAAAAGACGTAGCACTTCACTCTGCATATAAGTCGTAGTGGTTATCCCAGATGAAAGTAAAGATGAGAAGAGAGATGTTGCATGTCTGTAGTTCTTCTGCTGAATTGGGATCCATCTTTGGATTGACTTGGTGGAAATGTAGATATTTAGAGAAATGATATGATGATTGCCTCAATATCACGATCCTTTCTGTTCATTTCTTTTTTTTTCTTTTTTGTTTTCTGGCTTCCTTTATTTTTTTACCTTAGTGTCTTTTCATGAACATACAACCTTCAAATTATGTAGAAATGATGCAACAATATTCTCCAAACTATCTAATTTGGTGAAACAACTGACCAACAAGGGATCAGGACTCGATACATCTACTTTACGAGTAATCATCACCACTGTCTTATCATAAGTAAAACATTTTGTGATGTACTCTTGAGGATCCAATTTTGGTTTAAGAAGATGACTAAGAGCTTTCAAAGCTGAAGAAGTCGAAGTTAATCCTCCGGCGGAACTCTGTGAAGCCTCCAGCTCAACATCTGCCAAATTCAAAGGAATTGTGTCACTATTAATTGGAGGCACTTTCATTTCATCTCTAATCTTATCAACATATGATTTACCAGTGATGGGATCTATTTCACACCATGGATCTTCGGTAACTCTGTGCAAATTCTTCAAGTCTATACAAAGTTCTGCTTGATTAATATAAAAATCCAATGCTAAATTAAATGGAAGTTCAGGTCTAAACCACAGTGGTTCAATCTTATGAATTGGGAACACTAAATTTGGATCCGTGGGCAATTGTAAAGATTTCTTAGCCAGTTTCAACTCTTTTAAAATATTTTCAAACGATTGAATTAAATCTGAATGATTTTGATCTTGATTGAAGTTTTCAATTAATAGTATTGCAGAATCAATTGCTTCTTTTGCACAGATCAATTGAGGTAATAATACTGGTTGAATAAGATTCAACCTATGGATATGTCGATTGAAATGTGCTTCTTTTAAATTGACTGTAAGATGAGTAATATATATCCCGTCTCTTACAATTATACCTTTAACCATTTCCAGTTTGGATGATGACACGGGCAATTTAATCGCTGGTCCTCTTTCTATATGTTGAGCGGGATCGGGATGCTGAGGAGAGTTATACAAGAGCATATTTGCGCAAATATGAAGCGTTTCTAAAATTTGCTCGAATTCGGGCATAATAATCGATGATACAAGCCAATGAAGTTCTTTATGTTCACGTTCTGTTTGAATAGATGTGATTAGTTCTGAGAATGTATCTGACTTGTTTGAGGTTCCATCATTTGTAACTTCAATTCTGGGACCATTTCCACTGACTGCTGCCGCGGACATGACTGGAACAGATTAAATAGGGACTATAAGTGCTAGTTCAAATAGATAATAGGTGTATATGTCTGCGTCTGCTGTAACAAGTTGATATCAAAACCAAATGTACTGTAAGAGAAGGCGTAATCAACCCAGAATCAATCTCCCATTGAAAGATGAATCTTGAGATCTTTTGGCTAACATCCGTGCACCGCTAATTACGAGGGTGAGACTGAGAAACATTGGCTGGTTTGATAAGAAAATATTGTTAGCTAAGGGGACAAGAAGGTAGAGGAGAGTATGGTAAGTAAGTCTGACTGGATGTCTGTTGCTATATGTAAGTGATGTTTAGATGAGTGGCTCAGTGTAGTTGCAATTTGGTTGGAGTGTGGTTTCAATATGGTTGCATTATGGTTGCAGTATGGTTGCAATGTTGCTGAGCTAGACCCATTGCATATAATTCCTATAAAAAATTGCAACTCTCACGAAAAATTATATATAGCGAGCACCAAGAGGAAGAGATAGGAAACGAAAAACGCTAACAGTTCAAGATGAAAAACAATTGCCAATTGAAATTCAAACCATTGATCATATTCCATTCCCAAATACTACGAGAACTACAGAATTACTAATAACTAAAAACGTAGCTGAATTTCATCTAACTTAATTTAGTAATTCATCAACTCTTTCCATTGAGTACAGAGAATATTGAAAAATTCAACCCATAACTTCCTACATATAAATCACATTTTCCCCAGATATTCATCAACTCAGTGAAAAATTGTTTGGATCACTAACAAAGTCAAGAATGAGTAAGTCGTCTGGCTAAACCAATAATAAAATAGCAAACCTTGTACCTGAGATCACGTCACTTGTTCAATAAAAATAAAATTATGAAACTCGTGACATCTTTTTTTTTTTTTTTGCTTCCTCTCGCTCATTGGGCCTGTTTATTATTATCTTTACAAATGTTTACCTTCCAGAATTACGCAGAGTTTGATAAATGGAGTGTAATTATGAGAACTGAAGGTTTACATTGAAGATAGACAGTTGGATTTCTACCAAAAAAAAAATCTGAAAAACCAAAGTAAACCAACAACGAAGAAGCTCCTAAACCAGAGTTAATTCATCTACTTCATGATTTTCAATTAATCAATAGAAAAGTCGATACCAACTTTCGACTTTGTCTGGCACCATATCCCAATTCTTTCATTCTCTCTCATTCTCTCTCTCTCTCCTCACGTGCTTGCACAGGTCAACAACTTCTCCTCCCTTTTTCTCCTGCACACGTCCCTCCAACTTTTTCTTCATAAATCCAAAATATCCCAAACTTCCCCCTTTATACAATACTAAAGAAATATACAATACTAAAGGCATATACAGTAGTTGTGTGTACAATCGATATAACAAAGCAACACCATTTGCAATCACATACCATTGCTTTTGCTTTCAATCTCCCCCATTACTACTATTAAGCTTCTCCGGTAAGTTTAGAAGCTTCAAAAGTTATTGAATATCAAACAGAAACTTTCAGCAGAATTTGTTTTTGGTTTGTTTGTTTTCAATTGAAAATTTTAATTTTAGGTCATAACGGAATTCTTACCAATAACTGTTTAGATACTAAGCAGTAAGAGTGTTAAGATAAAGTGATAGACAATTGAAATACAGAGGTTTGGTTTTACAAATGCTTGCCCCCTCAACTTCAAGCGAGAGATCAACTGTTGGCTCTGCAAACGCAGCAGCTGCTCGTCAACCTGACTACCAAAGTGCTACCGCTGCCGCAGTTACTGCCGTAGCAGCAGCTGGTGGATACGGTGACGATGCAGGTAACTATTCATTAGATTTACCTACCCATTTACAACACCATCAGCAACTTGCTCAACATCAACAACAGCAACAACACCTCCATTACCAACAACAACAGGCCGCAGCAGCAGCTCAAGCAGTTCAACAACAACAACATTTACACCACCACCTTCAACAGCAACAACAAGCTCAACATCAACACGCAGCAGCCCAAGCAGCAGCAGCAGCAGTTCAACATCAACAACATGGTCAATCTCATGAATATGATGATGGTGAATTGTTAAGGTCGAAGTATGTTGAAAATGAAATTGTTAAAACTTTCACTTCCAAACCTGCTTTAGTTGGGTTTGTTAAAAATGTTTTATGTATCGAAGAGCAATGTAAAATTGTTATTAATTCTTCTAAACCTAAAGCTATTTATTTCCAATGTGAAAGATCTGGGCTGTTTAGAACCACGGTGAAAGATTCTACTAAGCGTCAAAGAGTTGCTTATACTAAAAGAAATAAATGTGGATATAGACTTGTCGCTAATTTGTATCCTCCAGAAAAGGATAAGAAGAAACAACCAAAGAAATTGGATCTGCCAGAAGATGATTCAAAAGTTGGATTTGAAAGAAATTTGGATGATAAATTAAATGATTTTGATCATTCCGAAATGTGGATTTTAAGAATGATTACTCCACTTCATAATCATCCTCCTGAACCTACTACTAGTGGGTTAAAGGAGAGAAAGAGAAGATTAAGATTTTCAAGAAGATTGGTTGAAAAACCAATTATTAATAGTAACAATTATAATCAAGAATTACATCATATTAAGAATGAACATCATCACCAACATCTTCAACATCATGATACTCCAAGTGTTCAAGACCCTGCCGTTATTGCAGCAATTGAACTGGCTCCTGCTACTGCCGCAGCTGCTATAAGTCATCTTCAACAACATCACCATCATCATACTCCAGTGGATCCAAATATTGATCCTAATGTTGATCCAAGTGTTCAAGAACACGATCATTCTCATAGATAATAAGCAACGGGAAGTGAAATGGTTCTTCTTTTTTGTTTTTTTTGTGTACTTTAGTTTGGTCTGTGTGATACGTTCTGATTTTTATTCTTTCGCCTTATTTGTAATCTTGTTTAAGCTGTCTAGCAAATTTTGAATGTTAAATTTGTAAATTAATTGTGAATGGGAATGTAGAAATTGAAAACTGTAGAAGTCAAGGATTTTGAACAAATTCATAAATTTTCACAAACTGGACTCCAACATTCCCACTCCATCAGTTATCATATTTGTCTCTCTACAGCTAATGACGCTACAAACTACAATCAAATGCTAACTAGTACTAAATCATTTATCAAGGAATATGCTCAACATAAAAAAAAAAAAGACATGGCTATTAGCTAAATGGTTTACTCTATATAGACCTTCAAACTTTTATTCCTATCTGGAACTCCTCTCTTTCTAATATAAGGATCCAAATCAACAAAATTTTGAGCCAATTTCATTCCAACATTAATTTTATCTTGTAAATATTTAGTACTGACAGTTGGATCGGTGGCTTCTATCCAACGTGCAGTACGATCTAAGAAGAGTAAATTCAAGTCATCTCTTTCTTTAAGTAATTGTTGGTATCTTGCATCCTTTGGTTTAGTTTTAAGATCCTTCTTGGTTGGTATAGGATAATCTCCTTCATAATCATCTTCTCCACCCATGAATACAGGAATTTGGGAAGGGTCGATATATTCAGATATTTCTTCAATATTCTTCACAAACTTAATTTTAGAAGCAACAACTGGATCAAGCCATCCTTTAATAATATTCCAAAAAGTCAGAAATATCCATGGAGCGTTGAAAATAAATACATTTTCTAATACTTCAGGGTAATGAGCTTCAAAAACTTCAGCAATAAATTTAATTGTAGTATAATCAGTATTCTTTAATGAAAATCCTGATAAATCAAATATAACTGAAGTATGATCACTTGATCTTTTGGTATCTTTAAAATACAATCTG
>JAKTYG010000009.1:13315-105641 GCA_030564725.1 Chernovozyma sophiae-reginae
AATCTGCACAATTCAATAACATTAATACACCATCTTCTCATTTCTTCAGTAGGTGTTGCATCAGAAGTAAGATGCATCGATGCTCTAAATAAAAAGATAATATTGTCCTTCTTATCTCTTCCTCTTAACCATGCCTTCTTTGAAGTGTAATTTTTAATAAAACATTCATTCTTTCCTTCAAGATATGAAGGAGCATCTCCTTCTAATAAATATTCTAAAGTTGGAAATTCAACTGCTCTCCAATGTAAATCAGCAGTAAACATAGCTAAAGCCTTTTCAGTATTCAAATTTCTTGCTCTAACAAATGTAAGTACCCAATTATCTAAAAGATCAGCTCTTTGATTTCTCCAATGTGCAGCATGAAGATGATTTGCATCATATTTACTAAAAAAAGGTAAAATTGAAGTGTTTGGCTTGCAAGAAATATGACCAATATGAGATCCTTTAACAGTTGAACTTGGATCAACCACTGGTTCAGCTTTTGTAGCTTCTTTATTATTATTATCATTATTATTATTATCATTATCTCCAAGAGTTAATTGAGTTCCAAGTGATTCTAATGAATTCAAAGAGTCAATAGAATCATCCAGATCAGAAAGTTTTGCAAATTCTTCCCCTTGATTGTAATGCTTAGTATATACATATCTATGTTGTTCATTAATTCTCTTTGAGTGATATTTCTCTTCCTTCCTTTCCATTGCTTTCATAATTCTCTTGGTTTGAGGAACTTCATCCTTTACTGGTTCACCAGATCTACCCCAAAATCCTTTCTTTTTAGGTGTAGCAGTTGCTTCATTAGCAGCTAAAACTGCTTCGCTAACAACATGCTTGTTTTTTTCATTTACTGAAGACGAAACAAATGCTTCCTTATGAGCAATATCAGCACTTGAAATATTCAATTCATATCCCCAATATTTGTATAAATAAGCCCAAACTTGTTTAAGAACAACTTCTTGTTCTGGAGCAAGAGTTTGGATTCTTCCCTGACGAAATTTGTCTGTCATAGTGATCCAACAACTGAAATAAAATGGTGTTACCTAAAGTTGATAAACTGTGAAAGGTTTGAATCGAAAGACAAAAAAAAAACAATAAAAATAAAATACGCTCGGATCAATTCTTTTGCATAAAGTCCGCAGCAGCTTTTAAAACGAGCTTCGTCAGAGATAATATTTTTCAGACAATAAATTATCGAGAAGATGCGCTTTACCTATAATGTAATATAAGTAGATACACCAACAAATTAAAATTTAGTATAGTGTAATCAAAATATAAAAAGACAGAAAGGTTCACTGAAATGTAAACCTTAATATAGATAGAAGTTTAATACCAAAAATGATAAAATAAAAAGAATTGGAAATGAGATTTGTTCACTTTGTATCAAAATTGTTCTATTATGACTAGCAAGAATAAGAACAAAATGAAAAACAAAAAAATGCCAAATTGAAAATTTTCTTACATGTTAGGAATTCTTCTTAAATGTACAAAAATCATTAAATACAACTTAACCAAAAAATCGAAATGTGGAGAACTGAGACATTATTCCTTAAACTGATTCTCCAATCTGTTGAAAATGTTAGAAATATTAAGGTAATTATGTCTAATTCGAGTTATAAAACTTTAAAATCTCCTCTTTATTCGAAGTTGCATCCTCTCATAAGCATGTCAAACGTTTTTGTCATATGAATTGGTAAAAACCTTCACTTATTTCTAAAAATGATGGAAAAGTTCAACTATTCCCCCGCCTTTTTCGCATCTTCATTGTCTTAATTGGGCTATTTCTCCACGAATACACGTGACGCTATAGAGACTTGTGCATAAGACCAAGTATATTCCCCTATAATTAGTGAAAGTCCCCTCCTGATCAAGAACTTTCAACTGGGGTTCCCACCCTTTTTTTTTTTTTTTTCATAATTTCTTGTTGTCTATCTTCGCTATCTTCTTCTGGAGCGAGCTTGGGCAATTTTTCTATTTCTCATCATTGGAGGAGTTCCAGTTGGCGGAGGCGGAGTAGTTGAATTAAAAATTGAAGCCGGATCCGAAGCAGTTGCAAAATTAATATTTGGTACTAGCAGAGGCTGAATAGGTAATTGTTGCTGTTGTTGATGTGGATGAAATGCACCGTTTGCACCCAAGTTGGTTAAGTTATTGGAACTTTGGAAATTAAATGCAGGAGAAACTTCTCTGGAATTTGAATTAGAGAGAGAAGTTCCATCACTTCCACCACTAGTAAATGTAAATGGCTGCGAAGTGTTTATAGTAGTAGAACCTTGTCCAAAATTAAACGAACGATTATTAGTACTTAGCTGTGGAGAGGAAACTGCCCCAAATGCAAACGATTTAGTTCCACCAATACTTGTAGTTGCATTTTGTTGACCATTAACTGAAGACCCAAATGTAGAATTCACTAATGGTTGTGATTGTGATTGGGCTTGAGATTGTTGCTGTCCAAACAAATTCCCACTGGATTTTGAGCCCCCAAATGAAAACGAAGAAGCTGCCGGAGTTGGAGTCTTAACTTGATTTGTCGCAGGAGTATTGAAACTGAATGGTGCAGGTGAAGTTGATTTAGATGAAGATAAACTATCATGCGCAATTGCAGCACCGCCAGAACCGACAATTGAATTAGATCCCCCTGATCCAAAAATAGAACCAAGAGGTTTCGTTGAAGCATTTGGACCATTTACCCCTCCAAACAAAGCTTCTTTCTTTTCTCCAAATTTAGAGGCACCTGCGTCTGTAGATGGTTTCGCTTCCCCAAATTTGAAACTTGAGTTTGAAGATTCCGACAAAGGCTTTGATTCCGATGAACCGAAAGAGAACCCATTTGATTGAGGCTTCTTTTCTCCCAAAGAAAATTGAGAAGATGGAGTTGTTGTTGCTGTTGTTGTTGTTGTTGTTGTTGTAGAGGTTGTGATGGTGGTGGGAGCAATACCTGAAGAAATATTGGGGATTGTTGCAACTGAAGAGCCAAATGAAGGAGTAGACTGAGTTTTAACAATATTACCAATACCGCCAGAAAAAGAAGACGGTAAGTTCTTACTAGACCCTCCAAATGAAAAGGAAGGGGTAGTTCCTACTTGCTTGGTGTCGGACCCAAATGTAAATGCTGGCTTGGAATCATTACTACCTATAGTAGTTTCAGGTTCTGCAACTGATTTCTTATTATTGACTTTACCTGTTGCTGATGAACCAAAAACAAATGCTGTTTTAGGTTCATCCTTTGCAGTAGAAGCAGATCCAAAGAGAGATGTTGAAGCAGTTGTTGGCTCTCCTTCTTTCTTTTCCACTGTTGCACCAAACAAGCCAATATCCCCCTCAGGTTTTCCAAATGAAAAACCAGATTTCAGTATAGAATCATCTTTCTTACCGAACAAAGTAGTTGAATTTGTACCTTTTGCATCATCTCCTTCCTTCTTACTTCCAAATGAGAAAGTTGGAGTTGGTGCCACTTTCTTTTGTTCTAACGAAAATGGAACTCTATCAGTATTGGACTCATCAGAAGCGGATCTTTTTAAACTCTTTTCCCCTACTGAATTACCAAATAAAGATCCCAGGACTTGTAGATTTTGATCCTTCTTAAGGTCAATAGTAGGCTTTGTGGAGAATAATGGAGCGGGAAATTCCTCCCCTTTAATTCCTTCTTTTGCAACAGTGAAGCTCTTATTCTCTTTTGTATCATTATTTTTAGCTCCAAACGAGAAAGTGGGAACCTGTTGCATAGGTTCTTCTTTCTTCGTGTCAAATTTGAAACTTTGGGTTGTGGAAGAAAGCTCAGATTTCTTCGATGTTCCAAATGAAAATAAGTCAGTCTTCTGCTTTGGCTCTTCCTTTGCAGAACCAAATTGTAGTTTAGGAGTGGACTCAAGAGGTGTAGATGTTTTTTCATCAGATGATAATCTTTTCGAACGCTTCATAGAAGAGTCGTTGGCTTGATTATGATCTGAATTTAATGCGGGTGAATTCGAATCTTTCAGGTTCATATATTCAGGTTCAAGTTCAATATTGATATTATATTTCTTTCTTGGTAAAATTTTATCCATACCATGACGTCTAGTAGTCGATTTTGTATTGCTTGTTTTAGATTGCTTCTCCTGTAATGGCATTAGGACTACTTCTCCAAGATATCCACTCAACTTATTACCCTCCTTCACATCATCTGATGAATTTTCTGCAATGTCATAATCGAAGTCACATACAAAATAACCTTTAGTATTTTTTTGCTTCTTTGGTTTAGGGTCATTAATTGTCGATGCTCTCCTTTTCATAAAGTTTAAAGATTTTGTCATAAACTTAAGATCATGAGTTTGGGTAGAAGTTTCGATTTTATTTGAGTTCGGAAACAATTTTGAACTGGTTTCATGAGGATTGACCATATATTTTATCCTATCTTGTAATGCTTCCGATGCTTTAACAGACTTTTTTAATTGTAATAAATGGTATCTTTCTCTTGGATCCAAATTGATAAATGGAGGTCTCACTAAATTACCATCAGCATCACGATAGAGAGGAGCAAACTCATGCTCAATGATTATTGGAGATTCAACATTTTGGGCATCACCTGCGAAATCATCTTCGAGAGGAACTAGTTGGTGATTAGGACGAGTATCGGTATGAACCAGCTGAGTTCTTCGTAATGGAATATTGTCATCATTTGAATTCATATTATCGGAATCATGTCCAGGTTCTTCTGAAGTTGTAGATCCAGTAGCAGTTTGAGTCAGGTGGAATAACATTCCATCCATTGGAGACACCATTCTACTGTTTCTACTGGAAACTTCACTATTGACTTCTTCAGAAACCATCAAATCTCGATCAACAAAACTTCTTCTACGTTGCTCAAGATCGTTTGCAAGATCCTTCTCTACCAATCTAGCGTTTTGGAATTTCAGGTACCCACCAAATGAATTTCCCGATGAAGTTCCTGCAATTGATGATCTCGGAATCGTTTCAAAATTCATAGCAGCAGCTTTCAGAGCTTGAATGGTCAGCATTCGGCGCTTTTTAGTAGCAGAAAATGACGTACTGAGCGGTTCATTAGCAAGATTAAGAGTCATTTTCCAATTATCTATATCTGACTGGGCTGGATTAGGGTCATTCAGTAGTTGATCATTATCATGCTTTGATTTTCTAGTAGCTGATGTAAAGAAACTTAATACCTTATTGAACGGAGAATGGTTGCTCTCTTCTTTTTTAACAACCTCAGCTGTTGACCGTGGACTTAGTGAAGGTCTTGTAGCTGATGGAGGCATTGATTTTCAAACGAAGAGTTTCTTTTATATATTGGTCTCTTCAAATAAGATCAGCATTAATTCAAAGATGTGAGCTAAATTCAAAAAGTTGATATTGAGACTTCGTTCCACAAAGAAAGAAGAAAGTTGGAAGAGATACGACTTGTATGCACTACTTTCCAGAGGGTATAAGCTATTAGAGAGTTGAAGAAAGTTGCAAAATAACACCTGTTAAGTATTTATTAAGGAGTAAAATTACATATATGTTTTTATATATATATATATTATGGATATTAGATATGCTATCTCCTTTAATGTACATTTTCTTTCGTTTCAAGTTCGTCTAAGTTAATTGTCGAAAACTCCTTCATTTAACCCAGTTTGGTATTCCATATTAAGTGTCAAATTCTCTTCTCTATTATCAGAAAACACGTCATTATCCTGAATATTATTATAATAAGTAAGAGCAGGATTCTTAAGACCAGTAATAGGATCATCTCTTGCAACCGAGTCTATCTCCTTTATAAGTTTGATCATTCCATTCTCTCCATTGTTGACTCCATACAGAGCTACCACTGGGAGAACCCCTTGTACCCAAGCATCAACAATTCTTGCTCTTTGCTTAGTACCAAGTCTCAGGATTGGGAATTCTCCCCTTTTCATAAATGCAACAATATCAATAATTAGATGATGTTTACTTAGAATGGTATTAATTAAGAGTGGAACCAACGAAGCAAAATGTCTTTGACGTCTCAGTTCGCAAACAACAATAGTAAAATCTGAGCATTTAAATATACAAGAACCATTTTTGAATATATCATGATGACAAGATTCAATTGTATTTTCAATATCGATTGGGAAATGATGTAAACCCATTACTTCAAAGGTGTCTGAGATTTTTCCAAGGATAAAAAGTGGTTGAAATGACGAATATTCTACTTCATTTGTAGGAGTTTTATTGATATCATCATGATGTTGATGATGTTGCTGCAATTGATCATCATTTCCAGTTGTCTTAGAGTTTGATCTTGTAATAGTAATGTGATGTAAAAATCCTAAATCTCCAGTTCTCAAATAAGTGATATCATCTTTACTGCCAAGTATTTTACCTTGAAATTGAATCTTACTAAAATTATCAACTGGTCCGCTAGGTCCATTAGTAAATGAATTTAGATTAGCTTCTGAACTTACCCAGATTTCACCAAATTCCCCTTCATTACAAATTTGATTTGTCTCAGGGTTAACAATCACAATCTCAGTACACACTGGAACCATTCCAGAATCCTGGATGTATAAAGCATTGGGAGATTCAGATGAATTAACAATTGATACATATCCTTGTCTTAAGGCAATTGGATCAAGATACAAACCAACAGGTGCAACGGTCATATAAGATCTTGTGGATACAATAGGATTGAAACAATGATTATACACAGTCGACAACGATGATGCAGTCAATTTCGTAGGTTGGAATATCTTGGAGAATTTTCTTAATAGATCAATTTCAACCCTACCTTCAGAGCTAATCATCATATTTTTCAAATTACTTAAATTAAATCCTTTGGGTGTGAATTTCACGGTAGCATACTTAAGCATTTGTTCAGTAACAAATACATCCTTTACTTTGTACCTTGCTAACGAAAGGAAAAATGATAAAGGATTTTCAGCATAGCTAACTGGGGAATTCAAATATGTGGTAGTACCTAAATAGACTCCTAAAAGTACTGCTTGAATAAATCCAATACCTGAAGAATGACGAACACATCCAACAATTGAAGATTTTGACAGTAAATTGCAAGTTTCTTTGAATACTTTACATATCCCCATGATATTCTTATGACTTAATGTTGCTGCAATTCTGTAATGATCAGATGTAAAATTTATCCATACAAGTGCAATGCTTTTTTCATCTCTATAATTAACAGCAGCTTGATATTTTGATATTTTGGAATTTAATGATGCTGGGTTTGAAAATTTTGTTAATTTTGTGGTGTTTTTAATCTTTAATGCTTTCTTTCCTCCAAGTCTATTATTCATTTTCTTAATTGCGTCAGAAACTGGTCCATTTTTCAAGAATTTTTCAACTTCTTCATTGACAAGTATATCGATTACATTAAAATCTCTTATTACCCCAGCAAATGCAGGGAAATCTTCACCAATCCTATTAGAATCAAATGGTAACATGGGAATAGGAATCATTCCACATAAGAAACATGCATAGATAGAAATTATAAATTCTTCCAGTAATGAATACATTAATATAACATATTGCCCTGGTTTCATCAATGCCTTTTCAATTATGAAGGAACAAACTGCATAAATTCTTTGTTCTAATTTCTTCCACGTTAATGGCTTACCAGATTTACTACTTCCACTACTACCATTATCCAAACTTTGATAAGCAATTGAATCTCCAGAATTTGCTACCCGAAATTTCAAAATATCAATAATGGTCTTAAAATCAGTCAAAGGAGCTCCAGTTTTATCATCAAATGATTTGTCTCTATAATCAATGGTAGACATTTGTAATTGAAATTGATTTAATGATTCATTTCTAAGTCTTGATATATAAGGTGACCAAATCCCTCCAATAATATCTTCACCATGAGGTATCATACTTATTGATTTGTGGACAAAGAACTTAACAAATTCTCCTCTAAGTGAACCTTCTAAGAATCTTCTTTTACATAACATGTTAGCAATTTCTCTTCCTCCACTTCTCATGATTTTTGGTAAAGTATCGCAATCCACAACAAGAACACAATATAGTCTTAGGAAATGATGCTTGTACAATACATCGAAACATTGTTGGGCAATTTGATTCAAAATCGGTTCGTTCAATGGTACTGCACCATACTGTATGGTCACAGAATTTTTGCTTGAATTTGAGTTGGTAGAATTAGTTGAACTATTATTCATATTCGTTGCCTCTTCGTCAATAACTTTTCTAATAACTTCAGCCTCCACAATTGCAACTGGTAAATATTCATTTCCGATGAAAACATCAAATATAGTACAATCATAAACTTGTCGTACTTCACTTGCTAATGTAGCTAAAAGATGTGAAGAATAGTGATATCTTGATCCGTTACCTATTATAAGTTCCTTGTTTAATTTCTTATAAAACTTTTGATCTATCCAACTTACCCTTTGTCTAATTCTATCCTCGTAAAGTCCAAGAATATATACTTTCCCGTTGAACACAAATCCAAGTAACCCAGTTCTTAAGAAATCCATTTCTAGTGCCCCATTCTCATCTTTACATTTTGCATGAAAAATCAGTTTCAGTTCATTTCTTAATCCATAGAATCCTCCAGAAAGGCACGGACTATCTATCCAAATTTCACCTAATTCTCCTTTTTGAACAAGAATTGACAGCTCTGGATTTACAACCGCAACTGTAGCATCCGGTAAAGGGAATCCAAATGCATCCACTCTGAGGGTATCACTAGATGTATCATCAGAAGAGGAAGGATTTGTGTCTATTATTTTAACAATATTTCTTGAAAGAGCCTCCTTATCAATGAGAACAGCAGAAAGTTCATTAGCGTCATTCGGTAACGTTGAATTATCGTCTTCAATTCCCAATTTTTCTTTGTCTCCCAACCAGTCTCTCAATGAAATCACCATTCCTCCATATTCACTAAGAGTTAACATCGGGATAGGAGCATTTTCTGGATCTGGACATCCTAAAGGTTTCAAGTATCTTTGTGAAAGAATTTCAGTAAATTCTCCGTCAACAGTTAATGCATTTACAAGAACCCACTTGACAGAACTAAAATCAACTCTTTGAGTTTTTGAAAAATATCTTGTCGCATTAGGGGACAGTTGATAATCATATGTAACTCTTTTCAACCCAATATAATCAGCTAAAAGTAGAGAAGCTCTAACTTTTGATATTATGTATGCGTATAAACCTTGGATTTCCATAACTTTTTGAGGTGCCCATATGAGTAAATTACCAGTATAAACAGTAAATAATACTCCTAAAATCAAACCAATAGAAAATCTTGTATCTAAAGTTGCTAATACAACTTTCCGATTTCTTTGGTATTCTTTAAGATTTCTTTTCAATCCTCCATCTGATCTAGGGCGACTCAGTAGAGTTTCATTTAAACAATCCATTTGATGTTGAATAGTTCTATGACTTACGGCTATACCTCTTAATTCTCCAACAGGGAATCTTGAAAATTCAACGTAAGCTAAGTCGGATTTTTCTCTCAGTTTTTGTAATTGCTGTTGATTTGTTTTAGATAACCAACTTACTAACTCTGATTTCTTTGCAGAACCAAAATCAGAAGTTCTCCAACGAGTTAATTTTGATGGCCAACTAAATTTCAGTCCTGAACTTACAGTTAATTTATCTAATTCTTTGGCAATTGTATCAGAAAATAGTAGTAATTTTGAGGATGTAAGATTAATAATATCAAGAACTTCTGGTAATGATATATCTTGATGTATAGGTATAGCAGTAACATTTGCCATGAAACAACCAAATAGAGCCACTGCAAATTCGGCCACTTCTCCATCTTTATATAATAAAACAACCGTATCTGAATTCTTCAATGAAAGTTTATGTTTTATTTCGTAAGCTAATTTTACAGATTTAAGATATAATTTCTCCCAAATCATTGACGAAGCTTCTTTGCCCCTTACATCTAGACAAAGAATTGCTTGCTCAGTTTTATAAACTGCTGCTCTTTGTGCCAAAATTGATAATAAATCATTTGAAGATATTGGTTTAGAACTATTGACTGGTCGCCTAGGGTAGAGAGGTCTTTGAAGTTCAGTACCATCAATTTGATCAAAATTATCTTCCTGTCTTTGTTGATGTAATTTTTGTACCGATCGAATAATTTCCTCTCTTCTATTGATATAAGTCCATTGATCAATTGTCTTATTGATGGTGAAGTCTTCTTCCAATTTTTGAAGTAATATTGCCATATCTGGAGGCATATCTTGTAAAGTACTGGTCACAGCAGTGGTAGTAGAAACAGTAGAGGGATTAGAGTTTGATACATTAGCATTAGAATGATCATTCTTGGAAGCGATTGTAGTACTCGTATTTGCATCAGTAGCAGACACATAGCCAATCTCTGGATACAAATCTGCTGCAGAGGTAGCTCGACCACGTCCACGGTTAGCACCGACTCCAGCCACGGTAGATAGAGACATTCTATGAAGATTGTCTTTTTGTCTTTTTGCACCCTAGCAACAAAAAAAAAGCTACCTTTTCAAGGAAAACCAAATAAAAACAGAAGTAATTCGTTAGTAGATTTTTTTTTGTTATTCTTCTGCTTTTTCTTAAGTTTGCCTTCTCTGTTACAAAACGATTTCAAAGAAAGTCTTCATTAAAGTTGTATATAATGGCACTGCATACAACCCAACAAACGAGCCAAAATTTCAAAGGTGCGAAAAATGGACACATCGGGCACTGCAGGTAACCATCAGTTATGGACTTGATTTTTCAGTAGATGGCATCACAAGAGTTCTTAAGATCGAGTTCCTAAGATCCATAGCATTATTTAATCATTTTCATCTGTAAATAGTTGGTAGATATAGAAAATCTTAAAGAAATGATTCTGAGGCTATCAAATGCCGCCTTTAATACGCGACTACCTAAAAGTTCCAGATCATGTATAAGAACTATTGTGGTGGTGAAGAGAGATCGGAATGTTAAAACAAATCTGAATGATGTTTCGACACTTCTGTCATGGGCAAAAGCAGATTCCGAACGTATGGAAAGACTTAGAGAAAAAGAATATCAACAGAGACTAAGAGACTTGCGAGATTTAACTTTGAGCGTCTCGAAAATGATAAATAAGAACCAATCTTCCACCCACAAACCTATACATGTACAAAATGAAACTCGTAAAGAGATTCCAATGCCTTCAGATTATGATCATAAACGGCAAGAAGAAAAAGAAGAAGAAGATCTCTATAAGACATTAGACACGGGAACGCAAAAGTTCAACCCGAAGCTTGAACAACTGAAAATTAGAAGATCAACGGCGGTATCGTCATCCTCCTCAACTAAATCTTTTCAACCTCAAAGTCATTCTCATATGATAATTCCATCGTCATTATCCATTCCCCAATCTATTCAAGATAGACTCGGACTATCTATAAGATACCTTGTCTCGGAAAGGGCCCAAGATTGGCCCATGGTATTACAACAACTTAACGAATCTGGAGGGTTTAAAGAACTTCCAGTGAAAGATGTCAGGCTCTTTGTTCAAAATATTCCTGATAATCATGTAAAACCTCTAATTACCACCATAGAGAATATGTTACTGGTTGCTGGAATCCCTAAAAGTCAGAATTTTGTGGACAAGTTTATATCTGGACTTAGTTTTGGAAAAGAAGTGACTGATGATACAATGAAACAAATAGAAGAATATTACAATTATCTTAAAACAGTCAACAGGAAGGGGAAGATCCATAGAAAAACCTATGAATTACTAATTAAAGCATGTGGTAAGAATTCAAATTTGGAAAAAATCAATCAATATCTTTCAGAAATGAAACTTAATAAGATTGAACCTTCAAGAGATACATTTTCTAATGTGTTGACTTGCTGTGTATACAAAGTGAAAGATCATAAACAAGCAGTTGAAATATTTGATTCGATGAAGTTTTTATCTGAAAATACAAAGCCAACCACCAGAAATTATCAAGATATTATTGTTTCTTATATAAATAATGATGATATTGAAAAGGCTCTTGATATCTATCAAGAAATTCTATTAAACAAAATTGAATTGAATCAAAGAATTTTGGTTGCTTTAGCTCGTGGATGTACTCATCGACCAGATCTTAAATTGAAAGCCTGGGAATTTATGTTTGAAGTTTATAATCAAGGATGGGAGCCAACATTAGAAACTTATGAATACATATTATTGTTGGCTGCAAATGATGGTGATATATCGTTAGCAAGAGCTCTTTATAATAAATTGAATGAAACCAATTCAATTACCCCAAAGGCATTTTCTTTTCTATTATTGTCTTATTCCAAATTTTCGGTCAATGAAGTTCCAACTATTTCTTTTATTGAAAAGGGAAGACTCTTTAGAAGAAATATTCTCAATGACTTCAAGTTTAGAGAAGACGTTTCAACAAGTAATCCAGAAAAACTTATTCCATTTTTACCTCAGATAGATTTCTCATCTTCGAATGAGATCATGGCCGAATCAAGCGCCTTATGGGGTCACACGGTTTTTTTCAATCGTTGGTTAATCAACAACGAGAATACAGATATTTACTTAAAGATTGCACTTGAACATGGATGCCTAGAGGATTTTATCAATAGATATGAAACTTCTACAATTCTTGATAGAAATGGTATTCCAGAAAATAGAGAAGTCATTATAGAGGAGCCAAATGAACTTGAACAATCTGATGATGAGATAGACATGTCAAAATCGGCATCGGTATCGGCGCCAGAATCCACTACTTCATCTGCATCTGAGTCTTCTTTCAGTTCACTTACATCTCCAATTTTGAATGAATTAGAATTAGCTAACAATATTCCCAAGGTGCCAAGATCAACCAATGTATATATAACAGGTCTCAAGGCTTCTGGAAAATTTAATTCATATGATTTTGGGCAAAAGGTATGGAAAGAAAGAGGTTTATTCCGTAAATCTACAAGATTTACTTCACTTGATCGAAAGACTAAAGATCAAGAAGATTTTAGGTTTGCCGCTGCGATGGTGTCATCGTTAACTAGTTTGGGAATGCTTACTGATGCCTTAGCTATCGTGATCAGTACTGAATATCAATTTAGATGGTCTCGTAAAGAACTTAGTCTACTTTACCATTCAGCGGAAGAAGTTGGAGATGATAACATTGTCCAAACAGTTAAGGGTATAACCAGTAGAGCATCCATTAAATGGGAGGGAAAGATTAGAAGGAAAGATTATAAAAGATATGTTATGGAAAGAGGGTATTAGGCATTAAGGGCTACATGTATATAATGAGAGGTCTGAAAGGGGGACCCTCGATCAATGAATCAGTAATTACAAATAGATAGAGAGGAACTGGTTGTGCTTATAGGATCCATATTGTATGAACTACAGTATAAACTACAGTGTAAACTACGCCATGTAGTGCCGTTATTAAGTCGTTCAAGAAGTATAAAGGCAAGCGCAGCTTAAGTAGAAGAAGAAAGATAAAATGGAATATGTAGTGTTTCTATTATATATATATGCAAGTCTCTATTTACAAGGTTCTCTATTTACATACAATACTTATGGTACCTGGTTTAACAATCACCTTCTTAACCTCACCAACGATCCATTTAGCACCCAAATCATGAGTCAATAATTGACGAATTATCTCAGAATGTTCTCCTTCAACTAACGAATCTAAGCCTTTGAAAACAAATCTTGCCTTACCATTTACAAACACGTTGTATTGAGTATAAGGAGATTTAATCAATTGAGCTTCGGGCCATTTTTCTGAGAAAATACTTGACCATTGACTTATATTTTGCTGATTTTGTAAGATTTCCCAACACTCTTCTGAAGAACTTGGAGTAACAGGTGCCATCATGATTAATAATTTCTTATATGAATCAAGTAATAAGTCATTATTTATATAATCATTTGATTTAACACTTGAAATCAAACCATTTGTTAATTTCATGTAGTCGGAAATGATGGTATTAAAGGAAAGGTCCTTCTCAATTGAACGTGTTACTTGTTCTATAGTTTTCTGAACAAGTTCAAAAAGCTCAAATTCTGTTTCATTCAACACTATTTCATTGTAAAATTTTCCATTCAATTCAATATTCAGATAAGAAGTTCCTTTACTTCGTTGTTGTGGCTGCAATTCTCTCAACCTAATTGAATCTATAAGTCCAAACACTTTACGTAACCAACGATCAATTCCAACAATTTGTTCTTCATTCCAATTTAAGATATCCAGTATGGGAGCTTGGAATAACATATGTGCTCTTGTCATATCTGCTCCATATTTCTTTATACATTCGGCAGGGTCTGCACCATTGTACTTAGATTTTGACATTTTCTCATAAGAAATGGAAGGGTTCTTAAAACTTGCAACCTCTTCAGGTTTTAAAAACCTTCCAGTTTCCGGGTCTTTGAATGTCTTTCCTTGAACCATACCTTGTGTGACCAATTTTCTAATTGGTTCGTTTTTGAATTCTTTCCCATCCCACATGCCAATAGTTCCAAGAAATTTCGATATAAATCTGGAATACAAAAGGTGCAAAATAGCATGTTCTACTCCTCCTATATAGATATCAATAGGTAAATTCTTAGTGGCTTTTTCATAAGAAAATGGAACCGTCTCATTTTTGGAATCAGGATAACGGAAAAAATACCAAGAAGAGTCCATAAATGTATCCATGGTATCTGTATCCCTTTTGGAGTGTTCGTTACCACAAGATGGACATTTTGTGTTAACGAATGAATCAATTTTACTAAGTGGATTTCCCTTACCGAAATATTTGATATTATCACCATCATCTAGTTTTGGTAAAATAACGGGCAATTCATTATCAGGTACAGGTACAGGTCCACAATCAGGACAATGGACGATTGGAATTGGTGCTCCCCAATATCTTTGTCTACTGATGAGCCAATCTCTGATTCTATATTGAATGGTTTTAGTACCAAAATTGTATGTTTCCAAATCTTTTGTAATTTGTTTGGCTGCAGCTTTTGTTGAAAGGTTATTGTATTTACCTAAACTATC
Organism: Chernovozyma sophiae-reginae; assembly: GCA_030564725.1. NCBI lineage: Eukaryota > Fungi > Ascomycota > Pichiomycetes > Serinales > Debaryomycetaceae > Chernovozyma > Chernovozyma sophiae-reginae. The sequence goes on from JAKTYG010000009.1 coordinate 28,264, forward strand.
AATACCTCCTGTTAATATAGATTTATCATAAAGGGTCCCATTTTTATCAGTAAAAGGAAGATCCTCAAGTTCTTTATTAATTTCATGTTTCGTAGTTAATTTATTGGGCCCAACTACTTTAATAATTGGTTCTGATGGTGAGTGTTTTTTCCAGAATTCAAAATCCCTTTCATCATGCCCTGGACATCCCATAACTGCACCATGTCCATAAGTTCCAATAACATAAGGTGCTACATAGATTGGAACTTCATAATTAATCGATGGTTTTCCTTCAACTGAAATTGGAAGCGTAACTTTAACATCCTTCAACAAATATCCAACTTTTGAGTCTGGCTCTAGATCTGAAGCATTATTTTCTTGAATGAAATTCTTTAATTGTAAATCAGATTCGGCAATTTTGATAACTAAAGGATGATTTAGCGCTAATGCTAAGAACTGAACACTGAATAAAGTATCTGGTCTAGAAGTGAATACCTTAATGCCACTAAATTCTTTATTTTGTCCTTCTTGTAATGAAGGGAAATTACAAGGAAATTCAATTTCAGATCCATGAGATTCTCCAATCCAATGCTTTTGCATCAACTTAACTTTATCAGGCCATTCTTGTAAGATTTCCAAATCTGCATTCAAATCCAGAGCATATTTAGTAATTCCAATAAACCATTGTTCAAGGTTTCTCTTTTCTACTAAAGCACCAGATCTCCAAGATCTTCCTTCAGAATCAACTTGTTCATTTGCCAAAACAGTTTGATCTATAGGGTCCCAATTAATTTCTGCTTTCTTACGATATGCCAAATTATTTTCATATAATAACAAAAAGATTTTCTGAGTCCACTTATAATAATCGGGAGAACAAGTAGTAACTTCTTTATCCCAATCGAAATCTGCTAAGATTAATTCCATTTGTTCTTTCATTTTAGCAATGTTAGAAGTAGTCCAAGTTGAAGGATCAATTCCTCTTTCTACAGCTGCATTCTCAGCAGGAAGTCCAAATGCATCCCATCCCATTGGATGAAGTACTTCATATCCTTGAAGTCTTTTGAATCTGGCAATAACATCACTTATAGTGTACACCCTTACATGTCCCATATGAAGCATTCCAGAAGGATATGGAAACATAGATAAGCAATAATAAGGATCCAATTCTTCACCTGAACGCTTACCATTATTAATATGTTTGGTAGGATGAAGTGATTGACCATCTTTAGAAATTTGTTTCCATTTTTTGATCCATTTCTTGTCTAGATCATTAAAGTTCTTTGGTGGTTGAGCACTGGAGTGAGAATGAACCAGAGCTGACCCAGAACAATATCGAACCATGACACTCCATTTCAGAGTAACTAGGATGGATCGATTACATCCCATAGGTATAGATATACCAACTCTAAACATATCAATCTTAATATCTAAGGAGAGGATGTGGGGGAGGTAGGTACGTAGCAGAGCACAGATATGTTTGTAATTTGCAGGCAAGTGATTTTGGTGCCAATTTCGAATTTCAAAAATTTGTTGCACCACCGAAATGAGATCTACAAAGAATGAGACCTGCGACGCTAACCTACAGGGAACAAAGTGCGAACTTACCACCAAGTGATTAGTGGACTCTCACTAAATAAACCTCACTCGAACCACTCAAAATCAGATACATCCCATCACTTCTCTACTACTATATAAATTAGATCGCTCTACAATTATCCAATTAATTCACTAGTATGTTCCTATTAATTAAACTATTTAGATGTAACCGATTCTGTTAGCAATATCTAAAGCATCGTGGTCAGCGGTTAATCTGATGTAAGCCTTCTTGGTACCATTTGGTCTAATTAAAGTGTTAACGTATAAAGCATCAACATCGTATAATTCCTTAACAGCGGATTTGATTTGGTGCTTGTTGGCCTTAATATCAACTTGGAAAACTAAGATGTTACCGTCTTCAACTTTCTTCATGGCAGTTTCAGAAGCAATTGGAGAGACAATAATTTTGTAAGCATCCAATCTGTTGTAATGTGGGACGGTCTTTCTAGCGTATTTTGGAGCTCTAGTTAACTTTAAAGTGTTTGGTAAACGGAAAGTAGTTGAGGTTCTTACCTTTAAAGATTTCTTAGCGTTACCACCTTTTAAAGCGGCTTTCTTAGCAGCAGATGCCTTAGTAGCTATAATGTTAGTAATTTGTTTAAATTAATGAAAAGATGGTGGAAAAGTGCTTTTGAAACAATTAGAGAGAAAGTATGTAGCTTGAAATGAGTTTAGTTGAATTCAAAATGTGATGAAATTTCTTTGGAAAGATGTCATGGAGAGCCAGTGAAACGTTTTCATTGGTATACCATGAAACTATTATCATAGATACACATTAGTTCTAATTTCAATGAAAAAAAAAATTACTTCATAGGTCTATTGCACTTGTCATTTGCTAATACAAATCTAGTCCAGTGGATGGTTTTAGGTGCAAAACTCTATTGGATCTCGTTATTAATAATGAACATAGATGATTGGAAGTTCTTGAACGGATTCGTACAAGATTTTGGCAATATCAGAGGTGAAATCTCGATAAGTTCTTATAAATAATCAATGTCTATGGTCACATTACATCTCACTTCACTACAATTATTATCCTCATCTCCACTTGGAATCGTACTTTCATCCCCAAACAAAGGTTTTTCAATTCATTCAATCATACTGGTAGTATCACTTTGCGTCCCTTTTCCTCTCAGAAGAGTTAATCCCCTTGTTTATAGTACTTACTTGGAGCCATTTTGTCGTTATTGTCTGAACAGTAAAAGATAATAAATCTCTCAAACAATTTTTCAGAGTTATGCCTGAAGGAGAGAGTACCAGATGCAGGGAAATTATGGAGGTGAGAAGCGAAGTTATGAAGATTTTTTCTCTAAAATGTGACGGTGAGGGTGAAGCCCTAGAGCATATCGCGTGATAAGCACGCGATGCGCATTATTCAATATTTCTTAAACAAGTGGAAATTTAAGTCTTCACTTGCCTTTTGGTTGCACTCTTGGACTCATGAAGTAGCGCTATTACAAGTTATATGAATATTCATTCTGACTTTAATGAACTATTCCATTCTTATCCAGTAGCCAAACTGTGGATATCCATTAACTTCTTCTACATTTGCAATTGATTTGATAGAAATTCTTATAGATATTATAAGTGTATATATACAGGATTTATGCTCCAGGTCCTCCCCATTCTATCATCTGTGAAGCTCTTCTTCTTCCTTAATATGCGATTATATCTTTTTCACAACTCCTAAATCGCAATCACTACTACTTTTCTATGATCTTTCAGATATTCTCAATAAATTAAAATCATTCATAATCTTCTCAAACTCTTAGATCTAACCCCACCAAACTTGATCTTAGTATTATCAGAAATTCTAATAATATGTGGTTTGATCTTGGTACCTTCTTTACCTTGTAAAGCAGCTAAAAATGCATCTCTACCTTTACCAAAGTTTCTCAAGATAATTTCAACTTTATCGCTTGGTCCAAATAATTGCTTTTCCTCTATAAGTTTAAATATTTTTGATGTTACTTGATATCCAGCTTCATATTCAGATCTTTGAGATTTTCTAAACCCAAGTTGTCCTGCACTAACATGCAATTTTATATGATGAGGAAGTCTAAGATAATATAAAACTTGATCATTGTAAGATAAATTTGGATTCTTTTCAAGGAAATCAAGGTCTTCAACTACAGCCGAAAGTGAAACATGAGTGTTATGCTTATTAAATAAAGCATTTAATTTCCAAAGAACAATTTTTTCATTTTTAGTTGATTTAGATATGGTAGATTTTGGTTCTGGATTTATAGAACTGAATGAAATTGGAGCTTGTGTGGTGGCAGTAGTTGATGAAATTGGCGATGAATTTCTAAGGATAGAATTCACAGAAAGGAATCTTTGATGTGATACCGCCAGGTATTTAGGTGCAACAATTCTATTGCAGAGAGTAGAATCAGCTACTCTGGTAATATATTTGAACATTATGTGATGATTGATAATGAATGAACAATAGATGAAACCGTTTAAATTGGAGGAGGTTTTGTCATTTCTGTGAAAAGTTAAAGAAACTTTACTGAACCTCGGCAATATGCAGGAATTCAAAGATATTGATTTGCGACGATACGATTCGAGTATCTTTTCGCACTGAAAGTCCCAGAACTTCGCGTGCGCGCTCACGCGCTTCTCCCATTATTGGCGAGCTTGTTGTCCCCAGTTTTAGGGATGCGAGAACATGGGATTTTCAGTAAAAGAGGCGCCACAGGGGGAAGAAGATCCAACTAGAGATTCTGCCACTTTACCTTTGAAAATTTGTCAAACAATCCTAAAATACCGACCAATATAAAAGAAGTGCCTGTTTTATGAGATTAAAACTTGTAATTAGTTTTAAATTGGCAAATTTTGAAGATTTCAATGACTTTCTATGAATCTAAGAGCCTATCTCTTCGTCTCAAGTTATCAAGCCTGTCGCATTTACTAAGAGTTGCTGGCTTGTGGATTCCTGCATATGACGATGAGTCGAGGTAGAAAAAACAAAAAAAAAAAACACAAAGTTAGTTTCATAACAAGGTGTCGCTAGGGGATACATTGATTGATAAAAGAATCATTGAACATTAACATTATAACCATCCATTGATTGGTCTGAACAAACAAAGATTAAGAAATAGATCTTTATTTTTTTTTCACAAGGCGAACATCTGGACCCTGAAATTTAGTAGAAACAGAGCCATTGATTCACTTGTATTTATCAATACGCACAAGAGTACGCGATTATAAGCAACTTGGCTACAAAGCAGTTTAGAATAAGAAACCAATAGTAGATTAAAATTGGGTATCGACCAAGCAGTGAAGCAATTTAAATTACAAAAAAAGTATGCCTGATCATTACGAATATACCTTAGATCGGGTCACCGAGAATTCTACCTCGATAACAATTCCAATGGTGATAAGAGAATATAAACAAATTGGAGAAGGTGCATTTGGTACTGTGGTTGAAGCATTAATTCGACCAAAGGATGAAGTTCACGAGAAATGGCTAGGACCATTTGCAATTAAAAGAGTACCAGCACAAACAGAATATAAAAGTAGAGAATTAGAACTTCTTAGAGTAGTCAATCATCCGAATATCGTTTCACTTCGTTATTTCTTTGATAAGCCTTCAGAAACTGATGGAAGAGTTTATCAAAATTTAGTAATGGAATGTCTTCCATCTAATCTTCAAAGTGAAATCAAATATTATAAGCAATCCAAATACACAATTCCTTATCCTCATATGAAAGCATACACTTTTCAACTTGCAAGAGCAATGCTTTATCTTCATGGATTTGGAATCAGTCATAGAGATATAAAACCATCAAATATTTTAGTTAATCCTTCAATAGTTACATTGAAGATTTGTGATTTTGGATCGGCCAAGAAACTAGAACCTAAAGCTCCTTCTGTTAGTTATATATGTTCTAGATATTATAGAGCTCCAGAATTAATTGTTGGTTGTCCTATTTATACCACCAAAATTGATGTTTGGGGATTGGGTTGTGTCGTTGCAGAAATGTTTTTAGGTAAACCTATTTTCCAAGGTCAAACAAAGGATACCCAATTGAAAGAAATTTCAAAGTTACTAGGGCCACCTCCTAAGACTTTTTTCTTTAAAAGTAATCCTCATTATCGTGGTGATATGTATTCCACCAAGTTATTTTCTTGTTCTGTGGAAGAAAGATTCCAACAAATATTTAGTAATTCACCTCCAGATGCAATTGATTTATTAATGAAAATCCTAGTTTATGATCCTGAAGTTAGAGCAAGTCCTAGAAGGATATTAGTGCATGAATTTTTCCGTGAACTAAAGAGCCCTAAATTCCAGGTCTACCCAAGAGGAGCACCTGAGCCAATAACGTTAAATTTATTTAATTTCAGTAATTATGAGCTTGAGCTTTTAGGATCGTTGAAAGATGAACTATTAATGAGAAATTGAACAGTTCTTCATGTGATAGGTGAAGAATATTACGATAGACTAACGTGGGGATAACTTTTTAGATCAATGAGCATGCAGTTTTTTGCTACTTATATATTGAGTTTATTAGGTCTTCATTTTTTTTTTTTTGTTTGATGTTGCTTATTTGTAATTTGGTTTAGTTCATAGCCTAAGGTGAATGACAGATTGAAATGGGTACTACTGGAAATTTTTTGAGGAGAAGATGATGCTAAAGTTCAAATTTGGAGATGCAACAAAGAGAAATGATAATCCATTTTCAGGAGGTAATTGAGATAATTCTTCCAATGCTACTCGAATTGAGATACACTTAAGACATAGCTATACCCATCACGAAGGTGATACTTAGATTGGTATGATATCAATATGGATCACCCAAATTGGTCCCATGATCGTACACACACACACACATAATTATATCCATCAGATTGTGACTTGCGGATATGTACTTGGATTCTAGAACTAAGTATTTTATCATACAACAGTTATAAACTCAGAAAGTCCTTAGGAGAATACAACTCGGATATATATTTATCTTTAAACCAACAGCACTTCATTGTATTAATTTGGGATTCAATTCGTTGCTTACTTTATAATGTTTCGGAAGCTTTTAATTTTAGATGATTGGATTTGAGAACATGCGAGAAGACTAAGTCTAAGAATTTAATACTGTAGCCACGCAAAACTAAGAGATGTTGTAAGTACCTGGGGTTAGCTGTTATCACATAAACGACGGTTACAGAACCATCGAAGTAGCAACTAATCATTTTTAAGGTTAGACTATTGACAATCTTCTCTTTAACTATCGCCAGGCGATGTTATCTCGCTATCAACGAGGGAATGAACCTCGAATCTTATTCATTTCTTCTTGCAAAGAATCATCTTTTGATATCAAGAATATTCTACAATTTACAAAACATCCAGTGATTGTAACAAACCTCTTGCTGCTACATATATTTGTATATGACTTATATATTTTACTCCTTTATAAAGCTAAAGAGTAACTATACTCATCTTCAATATTCTGTGAGAGCCATAATACAATACAACTCAACATTATACAACCATTGCATACTATATTAGATACCCCCATTCCTAAAGTAGGGAATGTATAATGTTTTAATAAAAACTTGATTATAAATACCATAAATGATCCCGATAATCCTCCAGCTAATAACGAGAACCCAAAGAATAAAACAACTCTTGCTTGCCAAGCAGTTGAGTTACTACCTCCTCCCAAAAATGAGGTATTATTATTATCGCTGATTAAATTGGCCTTTTCAATTGAATTCACAATGATCATCCCTAATGTTGAACATATAAATGGAATCCAATCAACAAAGGTGACATGAACTATTGATGCATTAATTGTTTTGGAATATATGGCGGCATCAACCATTGTCCAGAATCCAATGGCAAACAAAATTCCAGAAAGATATACCCCAAAGGAACGTAATTTTTGAGATTTAGGAAAATGCAATCCTCCAAAACGGAAGAGATGTCCTCTTTGTTCCATAATGACTCGATAATTATGGTTTTAACTAGCCTAATATCTACAACTTATAGTTGATATCAGTCAAATGAGATTTAAGTTTGATTGGGCGGAGTGAGTTTTGCGATATCCTTAATCTTGATTCATATGCCGGATCCGAACCCATGATAAAGCTCTTGATGGAATTTTGACGTTTTGCGATCCAGTGATAGCTAACGATAAACTCAATTTACTGATATTACTGGTGGTTATAGATACGATATATACTTTTACAACCTATTCTTTACAACTATATCTCAAAAAATTTTTTTTTTCTTAAAATTATTTTGCGTCTTATGTTGGTGTAGTAGAGAAACCTCTAAAGGGCTGGTGGTCTATGGATGTCATCAAACAATGTCCAACGGGTAGCTTGTTGGAGAGATACATCTCTGCATATCGTACATATTCACTAGGTTCTTTTATAGAGCCTCAATGACTTCAGAACCGCAGATATTCTGTTCCCTTAAATATTCCAAACAACCTTCGTCACCATATCAAGACCACAGCCATTATTTGTTCTTTCATTTAACTTTCCTCTTCAAGCATCTTTCAGAAATATTTCTCCATTTAAAACTCAACAACATCATTCATCTCCCATAATTCTACCACCCCATTTAGACCTCCAGAAACCAACAATCTTCCTTCATCATATATATCAACATCAAGTATAGTTCCTCTATCTCCTAATTTACTGACGATTTTCTTGGTTTGGACATCCCAAATGATTACTCCCGAATTCTCACTGCCAGAGACAATCAAGGGATCTTTGGTCTTTGTTATGAATTTGGCTCCGCAACAATACTTCTCGCTAATAGGTGTAGTGTCATTATAGGTCTTAACCACATTATTATCCATATAATTCCACAATCTTATCGAGCCATCAAGACTCGAACTTAAAATATATTTACCATTAGGTGAACATTCCACGTTAGATATCGGGAAGTTAACCACATCATTAGTCAGCGCAGTAGCAGTACCATGAGACGAGCTGTTATAAGTCAATGTCTTTAAACATTGGCCCGATTCGGTGTCAAATAATCTCATTAGTCCATCAAATGAAGCGCTTACAATTATAGAATTATCTGGGGTTAAAGCAATTGACAGAATTGGGTCTGAATGAGCTGCCAAAGTCTTCAAAGGTTTACCTACAGTGACATCCCAAATTGTTATTGTTTCATCCGCAGATCCTGATACCAATATGTTACCTCTGGTACTAAATTTGATCGTAGTTATATGATACGTATGTTTTTGCATAACTCTTATACATTTTGATTTTTTTATTGACCATAATCGAATTGTTAAATCATCAGAACATGAAGCCAAAATATTTGAATTAATTGGAGAAAATTCAATACTCGAGATTCCTCTAGTGTGGCCCTTAAGCACCTTGATAGGTTTTGTTGAAGTTAAATTCTTTAAATCATATATTCTTATCAATCCATCAGATGAACAAGTTGCTAATAACGTGCTATCTGGAGAGATTCTAACTCCATTTATTGATGACTGAGAGTCTTTGAATATTCGTTTTCGTGTATATAAATTTACATATTGGGACGGTATTGTACCATTGGATACATCTACCATATCTTTTGAATAGAGATTGCGCTCAGTATATGATTGCACTGACACCTTTTGGTTCCTTTAATGAAGATTTGTTAGAGTGTTTTGTATCCATCAATCTAAGTTGATAAACAAAAACTCTCAAACTGGTCACGTGAAAGTAATGAAAAATGTATAATGAGGTTTAGATATTGGTTTCCTACAAGATGATGAGAAAACTACATCAAATCAGAAGAGAAACAATAGTAGGTATGTCGCAATGATACATACATTTACCTCAGAATATGTATTTTAATATTTGAAGACAGCTATTCACTCATCTATGGGTTACTTACTATTCCTTTGGACTCCAAGAAGACTTCTTGATTCAATTTCTCCATTACTTACAGAGACTTTTCATGTACTTTTCATTTCACAACAGATCTATTTCAGTTACTCCTTCATCTTTTCAATCCAACTTTGTAGTAAACTTTGTTCTATTTCATCAAATTGGGTGACTTTCTCTTCAAATCCTTTGGTAATACTTCTGGTTAAAGTTGGTCTACTGCTCTTTGTCTCTAAAACCAGAGGAATTATCAATCTCTTAATTAAATTTCTGTTATCATTAGTCCCGTCCTTCATTACCTCCTTGAAAAAATATCGGAAATATTGACAAATGAGTACTTTTGGACTCTTGTCCAGTTTTGTATCTTGAATGAAACTCACTAGATTGATTATAATGTCGTTAAGCGATACTAATAGATCATATTGTTCAGTTAATAAATTGTTTTTAATTTCTAGTTTATGAAACACTTTATTCACAATTCGGCTGAGTTCAGGTTGGATCATTTTCTTAAGATTGTCTTGCTTAGTATCTGACTTGGAAAGAGAATTGTAATGAATAAGAGGAGCATCTTTAACAGAATATTTCTGTTCTTGTGATGCAAATGCTTTAGCCTTCCCACTCTTATTTACAAGATCAGGATTAACGATGGAGGTAGAGGTTTGTACCTGGTAATTAAGCTGATCTTTGAGATGTACATCACCAGATTGTTGTTGATTGTCGTTGCTGCTAGAGGGTGGTGAAGATGATGCCTTGGCATATGTTTCATCGATGATATCATTCTCATCCAACAGACTAAGGTCAAATTGAATAATTCTTTCATTTTCAGAACTGTCGCCATCTTCTATGCCTTCGCCATCAGTTCCAGCTTCATATCCTTTCCATTTTTGTTGATTCTTTTTTATTTCAGTGGGAACATAGAAGTTCTGAACCTTGGAAATATGATTCTCTTGGTCCCATAATTGTTTATTAGTTATTAACCTTTTCAAGTCTTTAATTCTTTCAAATTGCAGCCCGTTCTCGTTGTATTTTGAGGTTATAAATTTATGTTTAAGTAACTTTGCTGCTGAAAATCTTTCTTTAGGATCAATTATAAAGCACTTGATCAAAAAATCCTTGAAAAGATTGGAAATTTCCAATTGATCTAACCCAATTAGAATTACAAAATCATCATTATTTTTGGTACATTTTGAGATTTGTCTTAAAGCTTTCATTGGAGGATATTGATTCTGTAGTGGAGGTTTACCAGTAAACAATTCATAGGCACAACAACCCAATGACCAAATATCCGCCTTAAAACTATGTCCCCCATTATTGTTCAAAATGACTTCCGGTGCCATCCAATATGGTGTACCAACGGTGGTATTTCTTCTTGAAAAATTCGAAGAAAGTTGAGTCGAAACTCCAAAATCAGTCAACTTTATTTCTCCATTTCTATTCAAAAGAATATTTTGAGATTTAAGATCCCTATGGATTTTACCTTGATTATATAGATATGATAAGGCAATCAAGATTTCTTTTATTATTGCCAGAATTATGTTTTCGTTAACTATTGGTCCTGGCTTAAGTAATTCGAATAGACTTCCCCCATTAACAAATTCCATAATGACCCATAATTTGTATTGTTTCACAAAGCATCCATAGAATCTGGTGATTTGTGGTATTCGACATTCAGAAATAATTTGAATTTCTTTACTAACTTCAATTAAATCGGCTTGTTCATTTTCTAGATCGATTTGTTTTATTGCTACTTCCTCGTTGGTAGTTTTAATTAGTCCTCTATATACAACTCCGAATGCTCCTCTTCCTACTTCTTCACAAATTTCCAACTCGTCCGCTGAGTGAATTCGAATGTGCTGATTCATCTATATCATACGGATCAAAAGAGAATAGGAATGTGTATTGCTTTGGTAGAAAGGCTAAAACTTCAAGATATGGATTATCAGTAAAGTGTTAGAATAATATGAACGGGTCGAAAATTTGGAGATGTAGCTGTGTGGAAAATAACAAAGCAATGAATTTATTTATGCTCTAACTACAACTAGCTAATATTCAATGAAATGTACTAAGCCAACTTCTCTTAGTTCTTCACTACTACTTACATTCTGCAAAGTTTACGTGACGTTCAGGTAAAACATCATCATCATGTTCTAACTCAGGAACGAAGTTCCAGAAATTACTCTTTGGGGAAATGTAAACAGGTTATATGCACACACGTATATGCTTGATATGTATGGAATCATAACTGAATATTTTTTTTTTTTTTGGATAAGAGCCAGTTCCTTTAGGTCACAAGACAAGAATAACTGTCCTACAGATATCAATAGTAGAATCCTAGCTTTTCATTTATTTTGATTTTGGAGTGTAAGTGTTTCTTGCACCTGAATAAATGTAAGGATAGTTTCTTCAAACAACTGCTCAGCAATACGGGAATTGTAAGATGTCCAGCACGTGACAAGGCATGTGATCATAGTCTCTGGGATATTGTAGAGGTAGATTAGATGGCATGAAGTTACCCAACCAAAGAAACTAATCGAGAGTGTAACTTCATTTGATTCCCCTTATTTTGCCCCCAGTCTAAATACTAATAGATAATATACATGTCCATACGAATAGCTAAACCCATGATTAGTTTGTGGCAAAGGGCCTCGACTGAAATGTATCATCGAACGAACCTTAGATCGTTATTTCACTTTCAGCAGTCAATTAAATTAAGAAGCATATCACATACAACAAGGAATTTCGAGCTAAATTCTAATGCATTTCATGATGTATTGGTTTCGAAAAGTCTTTTGAGTAATAAACAATTAGCGGAAAATGCATTTATAAGGAGTACTATATTTAATAGTGAAGGTAACATGATAGCTCATGGCAAGGATTTTAAGAGATCAGATTTTATGAAACTGCATGGATTGATCTCTCGAGACTTTCGTAAACTAAACAAACATTTATCTGCAAGTGATGCCGATATAGTACCATCGATACTTGTTCGACCCAATTCAATATTATTGAATTTATCAACTGTAAGAGCATTAATAAAACTGGATCTCGTGATATTATTTGATAATGAGAGTAGTGGTGGAGGGATAAATGTATCACATTCAAGAGGAATATTTCTTAAAGATCTAGAAAAGAGGCTAAAGGAAGTTTCAGACCATGAACCTTATGAATTTAGAGCATTAGAAGCAATTTTTATCAATGTGCTTTCAAATCTAACTACAGAAATGAAAGTTCATCAAACAGTTTTACAAAATATTATATTGGGACTTGAAAATTCTATTGATAGAGTGAAGCTTCGATATTTATTAATTCAATCCAAAAAAATTACTCAATTCCACCAAAAAGCAAAACTTATTAGAGATTTGTTAGATGATTTATTGGAGCAAGATGATGAATTAAATGGTTTATATCTTACTGAAAAATCTCATGGTAAGTTAAGGTATCAATCAAATCATGCCGAAGTTGAAATGTTAATTGAATCTTATTATAAGACTTCGGATGAAATAGTTCAAACAGTTGAAAACTTGATTTCTCAAATTAAAACAACTGAAGAAATCATTAACATCGTATTGGATTCCAATAGAAATGAATTAATGTTACTTGGATTGAAATTTTCTGTTGGACTTTTATCGATGGGTTCAATATTATATATATCAGCCCTTTATGGAATGAATTTAGAAAACTTCATTGAAGAATATGATTATGGAATGGAATCGATCGTATCTATTAGTTGTATTGTATTTGCAGTGGTATTCTTTGTCACATTTAAAAAACTAAGTCGGTTACAAAAAATAACCATGACAGGATTCAGAGAGGAAAGGGGTTATAAGGATTGAAGGTCACATACAAGACATAAATATGACATCAAAAAGTTCAACGAATTATTATTTAATCTGATTCCTGAAACTCGACATTAATATTAGGAGTCAAGAAAGTATTACTGGTACTTCTAGGTCTTTTTGCATCAACTGAATTGTGTGGTGTATGTCTCGGAGAAGTACTTGGAGAAGGATTTGGAGTTGCCTTTGTTCTGAACGGTCTTAGAGTAAAATTCTCTGGATGAATAGGTTTTGGACTTTTGGGTATGAGTAATTTTTGTTCTTGGATAGCTGGTGGGGGTAACAGTTTTCTTTCATTTTCCCTCTTGAAGAGAAATTTTTGCTCATTACTAATAAGGGTATTTAATAATTGAATTCGAGTGCCAATATCAAGTAAGTCCTGTAAAATAAGATTATATTTCTTAATTGGTGGTTTAAACCCTGAAGTGTACTTTGTTGGTGAAGGTCTCATAATTAAATGTAAAAATGGAATGGAACCAATAAGTTCAGTTGAATTTAGCTGCAATGAAACAGATTTTATAGTATCTGCTTCAGCGATTGAACTTTCTTCATTTGATATATTACTACTGGTTTCATACTTTGGGATAGTTTCCAACTTAAACACACTGCTTATATGTTCCAATATAAATAGCAACGCACTTATATTACTTCTTGGACTGGTACTTAAAATTGAAACCAATCTGGATCTTCTGGATAACAATTTCGAAGACTCCAGCTGCATAGAAGCATTGATCTTTTGCAGTTTAATATCTGATGGTTCCAATTTGGATTTATTATCCTGATTAGCGATTGTCTCAACCTCAAGATTGTCTGACGATGCTGGTCCTGTTGTAATTTCAGCCTCCGGTTTTGCTTTTTCTTCTTCTTCATTGCCCTTCTCAGTCTGTTCATTCTGATCGTACACCTGAATAACACTGTCAAAGGAGGTAAATGGAATTATCGAATCACCAATTTCAAGCAACCACTGCTTCAAAAAATTAATGACTTTGCTCAGGGACTTCTGTTCTTCAAAGTATTTCAAGACTTTATTCAATAATTGCCTGTGTATATTTAATTCATTATGAACCTCGTCTTTGTTAACTGTGTAAGTATTGATAATGTTTATAACATCTTGCTTCATCTGCCAATAAGTTTGAGCATTCAAAGGTAACAACCAAGAACCTTGCAAATCCTTATCAGTAAAAGGGTCGTTATCAATTAATGTTATCACTTTATAAATAAATTCAGGAAGTGATATGATACTTAATGCCTTATGACCATGAAGAATTTGTAATGGGATATCTTTATACAAATTGAATTGTAAGCTAATACTTTGAAAATTGCTATTGCTCTGACCTGAACTGTATACCTGCTTTGATAAATTGTCTGGTGAGAGTATGGATGGAAAATAAATCCCCGTATTAAATCTTTCAAACAACTTTTCGAAATCTCTGTTACGATTTTCGGGGTTGTTGATATTATTAATCATATTTGTAGTAAATTTGTGAAGTCTATTCGTTGAGGAAAGCGAAAAATTATAAAGAATCTCCAGCAATTTAGTGAGACTATGATAAGTGAGCTGAATTCTTTCTCTCTCGAAAATTTCCAATTTTTCTCCGGCAGTTATTAATCCCATATCTAATAGATGCCTATTGTTATGAAGCTCTATGTATGTATCATTGTACTTTGTCTCCAAGTTTTCAAGAATTTGAGGATAGTTAGTCTTCAAAATTGAGCTTTTAACGGAAGAGATCATTCCATTGAACTTGAAAGATATCGTCGGTTTGGATGAAGGAGATGTAGAATTTTGGGGATGGCGCTTGGATTTCGATACAGATCTTGTAGGTGTAGTAGGAGTTATATTTGGCTCTTCTTTCTGCAATTGACTATTTTCCTCATTAGCTTCTGTTTGTTTATCATCCAATCTTTCTTCACGTTCTGAATATGCGGCTGCGTAATCTGCCAAGTCGGACCACTCAAATGTCATATTTTCACTTTTGAATTTCTTTAATCCAAGAAATCCTATCGCAGACACTAGCTTTAGATCAATTAGAGACTGGCCAAATCTCTCTAAACTCAATCTTGTAGGGTTGAGCCCAAACGGTCTCTTCTGAGATAGCCAACTGCACATCTGTTCACTTGAAAACGTTTCGTTCTTATAACCAGGAAGTGGAATTTTACGTCTATGAGTTTCAATTTCTCCAATCATTTGACTCAATAATGATGCAAGATCTTCGGGGGAATGAATTGAGATCGTTCCCAATAAAAGGGGGAATCGAAACATCGAAGTGGGCGAACTCAGTACGGAAGTCGAGTTATCTTTCTCATGAGATTTAGCGACAGTTCTGTTACTATCTTCATCTTCAGAAGACGATTCTTCAATCTCCTCCTTCTTGGAGTCCAAATTCTTCTCTACTTCGGTCTCAGATATTTCTTTCAGTTCTTGCACTACTGGTAAATCATTGATTTCTTCATTTTGGGCTTTTTCCACCTCGCTAATTCCATTATTGTCATTATATTGTATCAAATCGCTTTCCTGTCTGTCAGAAAACTCTTTCAATCTCAGATATTCTTCGAAATCCTTTTTAATATTCTCAATCTCCTTATAGCAATGTTCGTATTCTTCTAATAAAACATTCAAATCCTTAAATGTAGATTTAATATACGGCTCATATACTTTTATGAACGAAGTGACTGGTTCAAGAACTTGGGAATCAATAGAAGAAGAAAGAGTCACCAAACTGTGGGATTCGTCGGAAATGTTCTTAATGTGTAATTTGTATGGTAACAATTCTGTCGAATCTTGATCAGCATTTGAATTTGAAATAGATTTCACACTAGAATCTAACCTTGTTGCTTCAATAAATTGATCACTTAATCTCTGAAAGGTCGATTTTGTTGTGTTATCAAATTTATGTTCAGCATGCTCTGCCCAATAAGAATCTTCACCTAAGCGTTTCAAAAATTCGCTATTGGAATAGAAATAGTTCATGTAACTAAAGGACAATTTTCTAAGTTCATGTAATTGTTTTAAAGACAAGAATGATTGTTCAGAGAGTTTAGTGATGGAGACCGAGTAATCAGGGGACCAATAATTGTTAGGAAAGGACATGACAAAACAACAATTAATATTAATTGAGCCAAATCCAAAAGCTGGTAATTTACTTGGTAAGCAGAATGAATTTCTCAACTAATTGCAAGAAAGAAAACAAGTCGAAAGGAATTCAATTCATTATCAAGTGTTCACTTTACGAGTCGATAACTCTAAATTTAGGAAACTTGATTTAAAAGTTCATTGTTCCAAAAAAAAGTGCGCGCGCTACTCCATAAATAAATGGTAAACATCAACCATTGATGAGTAAACATATTGATTTATCTCACTGTAGATCTCAGGAAAATGAATGTATTGCAGGCGAGAAAGGAGATTGAGTATACCAAGGAAGATATCAAAGGGTTGGAAACGGAATTAAAGACTTATGAAGCGGAGAAATTGATTTTATTAGCCGAAATTGATCAATTGGAGACCGATGTGCAAGTTATGGAGAAAGAAGATCAGATAGAAGAAGAAAGAAAACAAGCAGTTGAACAGGCTGATACTTTTCAAGAAGATGCAAGTAATGTATTAAAAGGATATGTAGGGCTGCAAGTGCAACTGCCAACTTCACATAACTCCAAAGCAATATCAAATAATACCGTGGTAACTGGTACAGCAAGCCCTAAACTTAACAACTTGAACGCAAGAAATGGCAATACAAAGCTCCCTATTGAGCCCATATTGAAACATGGGTTTTTTGACGAAACGATAAAAGAATACTTTAATACTGAGCTAATTGACCAAGAACTGAGCAAAGAAACCAGCGCTCTTCCATCGAATATATCACATAAGAAACGTAAATTATCCTCCGATCTGTTAGAGCTGGCTCTTTTGGAGAACATCTATAGATTCAATGGTGTCACTGCTTTCCCTATCAATAAGTATCTTTTTGACGATGAAATAATTGGACTTAGATTTGATATATTTGGTGGATACAAATTCCATATACCCCATTATATAATACTAAGAAAAGAACAGACTTCAAAGGACTTACTTACAGATTCGTGGGTTGTATTCAAACATACATTACCAGTTCATGTGCCACTAGAAGTATATGTGGGGAAATATTTAACGTCCAATGATGTTATCGGATTTGGGAAACAAGTTCGTAATTACTTGATTCAATTACAATATAAGCATGATAAGATCAACCAATTAGGAAAGTTGGGATTCAAAGTGAATAAGGATCTCCAATGCCAAAGAATTGGAATAGAGGTACCGAATGAAACTGGAAAAATAGAACTTGATTGTTCAGACGAGTACGTAGAACAGGTTAAAGTATTCCATATGGAGAGTTCACTTACTTTGAAAATAGAAAGCATTCTATGGAAATGTAAATTCAAAGATTTTATGAAAACGTTCAGGAAAATCAGAAACGAAATTCGGCAATCAAACAACAATATACCAAGCAACTCCGTAATAATAGCCTAATATCAATATTATATTTCAAAGACAATTGATCCAGAACATTCAACTCATTTGTATTCGACTACAGAAAAGTATCATTGAAAAACACCAACGCATCTCATATCCTTTAATTCTAAACATTGTATATTTTAATAAACTGAAACAAACAAATAACATAACATATAAAACACATTAAACAAAAATATATAATCATTTTCTAGCATCTTTTCTTCTAACCCCCTTAGAATGCATTACCAAATCCTGAACCTGTTGGTTGGTATCCTAAACCTCCATTAGTGATCATTAATGGTTGTCCAATGACTGGAGTTTCTTCATCTTTCTTCTGTTCCGACTTTCTTTTTTCAAGATCTTTATAAACTTCATTGAGCTTCTTTTGATTTTCATAAGCTATAGAAATCTCATAAGGCTTAACAAAATTACTCAATTCATTCAACCAAGACAATTCAAGAACGTAATCATATTCAATGGTGTCATAACAACTATATAATAAAGCAACAAAACATTCACGATTACCAGTTTCAACAAAATAATCTAATAATTCATGAGCAATTTTAGTGGATTTAGATATTGAAGCAGTCTTTATTAAGTCTCCCCACAATTTATCATTCTTCAAAATTGAAATAGACTTAGTGTACTTCTTATTCTTGGTATATAAAATTGCCGAGATTTGTCTAAAGAATATAACTTTGTGGTTTTCTAATCTTTCAGCCAAATCAAGTGAATTAAATCTGTTTGTTAATTCATTTTCAATTGATGATCTTAAAGACTTATAGTCTTCTTCTTCAATCAACAAATCATGGTAAGCACCATTAACAATTGAATTATTCTTCTCTAACACAGAAATTAAAAATGGCTTGATCATTGGTAAATTATCCGATTTGACAAACATTCTAACAACTCTTGGTAAATCTAACTTTGGACTTAACACTGACAACAAATCAACCAATAAAGAAGGATTTTCATTCATATAAAAGTTAATTGCTTTATAATAAATCTCCAAGTTTGGAGCCTTAACAATAATTTCTTTAAATGATGTATGTTCAAATGCAACCTCTGATTTTTCAATCATAGTCAAAGCAGCATTGTCCCATTCTTCATAATGGCAGTAAAGGAAGATCATTTCTGGATATAAATGGGCAGATTCACAGGCAGTTAACACTTTTGGAATATTAATTCTTGACCAAAATAATTTCAAATGTTCCATAACCTTTTCTGGGGAGTATTTAGAATACAAAATGGCCAATTCAGTGAACATTCCCATGTGGGCTCTTTCTAATCCTAAACCACTTTCAAATAATGAAATCAATTCAGAGAAATATCCATTATATTCATATGTTTTCACCAATTCTGGTAACTCTTCCGCATCAATTATCAAATTTAAACCACAGATTTGTGCCAATCTGAATTCCTTGTTTTCAATACAAGCACTGTTAACTTGTTTCCAAACATTGATGTTTGATGCCTTTCTAGCGCAGTCAACTGCACCTTGGTAATCATGTAAATAGACTAACGTGGTGGCAAGTTTTGAATATTTGGAAATATTCGAGTATAAAATCTTGGCTGCTTTATAGTTTTTGGCTTCAAATAATTTGTCTCCAATTTCTTCTAAATTTGCAACATTTGGACCTGCAACAAATTTTTCAATTTCAGTGAGTTTGTCTAATGAAGCGTAACTGTTTATCAATGCGCCATCAATAAGTGGCTCTCTTAAAGTTTCTCTTGCCATATCTAAAAATGGGATTAATTCTTCTTCTTTACCTCCATGCTCAGCAATTTCAATAACTTGCTCGAAATTGTCAGGCTTTCTAGATTTGATATACGACTCAATAGCTTCAGGGATTCTCAAACCATTCAATTGAGCTGTACCTAATTGATACCATAACTCAGGATCTTCTTGTTTTGAAGCATATTGTTCACCTCTGTCTAATGACATAATGTCTTCAACTAAAACTTTCATTGCATCATTTCTCAATTCAAATTTGTCATAGATTTCAAATGCTTCTTCGTATAATTGATTTTCAATACATAAAGGAGCAATTTCTTCAGGATCAAATTTGTCGAGCTTTTCAACATAACTCATAACTTTGCTAGTATCTGCTTTGATGGCAGTCAAAATCAATAATCCTTGCAATGAAGTATTATCATTGAATGGAGAAGGTTCTAAAATAATTTTCTCTAACAATTCAATTAATTCCTTTGGTAAATCATTTTCCATAAAGGCTTTAACAGTGATAGAAATTGGTTCAGGATCAGTTAATTCAGGAATACCAGTTGATATCACTTGATCGATTAATTGTCTTCTATGAGTGTTATTTTCGTTCAATACTTGGTTCCATAATTCAAAATCTGATTTTGCCAAGAGGTATCTTGCTTGGTACTTATACATTTTGTTTTCGTTGGTTATCTTAATCAATTCATCATTGTTATTACCTTTCGAATAACAAATATATGCCAAATAAGGATCTCTCTTTTCACAGTATTTACCAACTGCCAATGTATCGTAAATGTTATTTTCGGTAAGGAATTTCTCTGGGTTATTATTTGAATCAATGTAAATCTTAGCTAATGCGTTGAAAACTTCTTGGTCATTTGAACCACTTTCTAATGTCTTCTCTAAAAATGGTAACAAGATTTTCAATCTATTTCTCTTTTCAATCTCTTCGACTAATGGTTTGATTGGAACTCTACCCAAAACGGATAACAATAAGTTTTTAATGATATTTTCATCACAATCAACATCTAATAATCCGGCAATAACTTGAGGAGTGTTAGCTGGATTAACTTGTTGAACATAAACTTCAATGAACTTGAAATATTGATTTTTATACAAGTATAAGATTAAATCATGAACAAAGTTAAATCTATCACAAACAATAATTAAAGGTAATTGATCTTCTAATTTGAACTCTTTTAAGAAATTCTTAACTTTTTCACCATTATAAACGTTATTGTCTCTGACAACTCTTTCGATTTCTTTAGTTTGATTCATTTTAGCTGCAGCTTCAATATATTTAAAGACAACATCTGGTTCTTGAGTCAAATTAACAATCGATGACAAGTAGTAATATTCACCTTCAGTGCATTTATAATCTTCAAACAATTTGATTAAAGTTAAAGGACCAATTAAATCTGAGTACTTTGTTGCAACTTGAATAACTACTTGAAGATTTTGTTGAATATTGTTGCCTAATAATTCCTTTATGCAACTTACAGATTGTTGCACATTTAATTGTCCAAAGTATGCAACTAACCAATCACTAGGTAACACATTAGTATGGACAATAACTCGCTTGATATCTTTTATATCATCATAATGTTCTAAAGCCCTTTGGAATAATCCCAGCTTTTCACATAACTTACCAATGGTTGGTTTATCGTAGTGACTGAACATCTGATTTCCTAATATAGCATCAGCAACCTGAGGGGCATGCAACAAATTGATTTCCAACACTTTTGTTTGTAAATGACCATCTGCTGGTAAATCATTCTTTAAAGCGTCCAAAAGAAATGCTGTACCTTGCTGAATGTAATTTTGGGAGAAGAATAAATCGGATATGTTCTCAACGTTAATATTACTTGATTCAGAGCTTGATAATAAACTTGTTGCAAATTCACTAGCCTTGTCAGGATTAACTCTAACTAAGTTCTGAATTAAGTTTGTGAAATCTGGTTGATAATTAACTTTTTCACAGTATGGTAAAATTTTATCAAATTGTCCCAACTCTGCTAAACAAGAAACAACTTTAATATAAACATTTGCTCTAATGTAGACCGCTAATGCTAAAGCTGGATCATTATAAGATTTAACAATATCTCCTAATTCTTCTGAAGAAGTTAATTTATCTTCCTTCAACCATTTTTCAAACAATGGCTTTCTATCTTGTTGTAAGACAGGTTTAGCTAATTCAATAGATTCATACTTATTCAAAGTACCTCTATCCAATAAAGTTGAAAAATATTGTAAAATTGGAGAGATTTGACCCGGTGAAGGATTAATATTCTTCAACTTGTTGATTGTATCTTGAGTTCTCAATTGTTCCAGTGAAGCGGCGATTTTTGCAGCGTTAAGATAGTCTCCTTGATTTAAATAATTCTGAAATTGTTGATTAAATAAATTTTCAGCTCCAGGAAATCCTCCACGGCTTGATAACGATAAAGCTAATGGAACATTTGATAACTTTTCCAAAACATAAGGAATGATTTTTTCTTTTGAAATTTCAACACTTAAAACTTGACCAGATTTATTGATAGTGATAATACCCGTACCATTGTTATAAGATGAAGCAGTGAAAACTGGATCAGCAGATATTCTATTGACAAACAAGTTTGCCCCAGTTTCAATATCATTCAAATGAATAAACCCATACTTAGTTAAGATATAAATAATTCCATATTTATCTGAAGCTTCTAAACTAATTGGGAAATCATTTGTTGCATCTTGAGGAAAGAAAATATCCACAGATTTCTTGGTAAAAGTTGGATTACCTTCAACATGATCAATTTCAATAATATGTAAATTACCTTGACCTTGGGCATTTTTATTACCAACACAGAAAACTTTAGTTGGACTATTTGCTCCACTAAGTTTAACTGAAGCAAATTTACAAACATGACCTTCAATTGCTTGAGAAACATTACGAACTTTTGAAAAAAGTTGAATATGACCAGCAATCCTTCCATCTTCTTGAGCAATACCAGTTATAGCGAACCAATTTAATTGAGGTTCTGCAACAAAATTTATAATTTGAGCATTTGAAAGTGAGTGATGTTTATCAGTTAATTTGATTGGACCATCATTTGAACCATCAAAAATTGACCAAATAAAAATTGAAGATCCTGTCACTAATCCTAACACGTCATTTGAAAGCCATTTCCAGAATACAACTGGTTCATCCATTGTAAAAGATTTAAGACGTTGCTTTGATTCAAGATTAAAAATTTGAATCGTGGTACCATTTGCTCTTAAAGAAATCACAAATTTTTGTGGATGCATTATAGCATTGTCAGCACTCATATTCTTTCTGGTAACAGTATTATTATTTTGAAGATCTACAATTGCAACTGTATTACCCAGTGAATTAGATTCACGTACACAAACATAATGATCTGATTCAAGAGTAGTTGATCTGAAATCTAGCGACGAAGACAGAATACCTAAAGAGGTCAATTGAGCTAATTCGGTGAAATCAATTGGAATATCAGACATGATTGTTGCTCAGGTTTCAGTTTAAAAGGGTTATTCTCTGTTAATTGTTTTGGATATCAAAGAGGATCCAAATAAGAATAAAAAAAATGAAAAGAAAAAAATAATTTAACTCAATCAATTACGTAAATGTTAATATTTTGCAATTTGTTAATTAATTTGATTCGATCTCTTCTCCCCCTTTAACTGTTGAAAGATAAAAGTAACCAGAACAAATTGTTGAAGTTATGATTTCTGAAGTTCCGTTTCGTCCACGCTGTCGAGGGGATAGCGCGGTACATCCTAGCACCTCGCGTATTTGGAGTATCGGTCCGATATATTAGCCTGAGCTGAAAAATTGGATTAGTTAGTCTCGAGGATAGAGACATTAAAGAGTGTTTAAGAGATAAGTAAAATACTGATAATTTTGAAGGAATATCTACAGGATTCTTTTAATGATTATCTTTTACTACAAAGCATATTTTTATGAACGCTATGTGACGTTTTATTGCAATCTAGTAATCTATACCCAAGTTCTCATGTTTGCTGGAAAGAGACTTGGGATGATCCGGTCGCAATCTGAGACCACAATAGTTAGTTAAGCGACTCCTACACACAGGACCTTTGATCTATATTTGTCTCCTTTTTGGAGCCTGCGCAACTCAAGGATGTTAAGAGTTTACTGTGCCTACCAGTAGTACACAGCCTCTTACACTCTTTCACTATCTCTTCATTTCACTATCTCATCACATCACTATCTCATTCTCTCGCTGTCTCGCTGTCTCATTCTCTCACTCACACACTCTCTCGCTCACCTACTCCCCCGCTTATCTCTCAGTGTCTCTTCATTCCTGAACCTTCAGTTTCTTTCTATCACGGTCCTAGATAGGAGGCTGGACTCTCAATAATGCATCTTCTACTATTGTATTGTAATCGTATTCTAACCGTTCGTCACAATGCTTGATATAATCTTGTACATACTTCCAATCGCTTCCAAACCAATCTCCAGTTAACAGATCGTATTGCAATGTCCTTTTATGATCTGTGTCATAATCTGTTGTTCCATTAATTATTCTTTGGCTATCCTTCTGCCAAGTGATCAACCAATAAGATATTTTCCTCATTGCAATCTTACAGATATCTGGAGTCACAAATAATTTACTTTCGTGCAATTCACCATTAATTGAATTTTCCCATTTCACGTAAGTCTTTGTGAATAATTCCATACTGCTAATTGTTGCAGTTGGTAATCTTGTGTTCATAGGAGATATCAGGCATAATCTATGATTTCTTGCATGTACGATTAATGAATAAATGTATCTCTGAATATCGGCAGATATGAAAACATCAGTTTGCCTCAACTTCATAATATTTTTAAAATATTCTTCATCGATCTTGGGAGTCATAAGTAATGAATGCTTGTAAAAGTTCTGACAAAACCAGAATTTCAACTTTAACAGTTGAATAATATTGGAACTATTCTCAATATTCAATAGAATTGTAAATATTGTTGGTAATTTTACCACGGTGTTACCAACATTTATTAAATTATTCTTATCCTTTTCTTTCATAATTTTTGATTCATTTGTATCGTATTGATCTAGTTCATTTAGTATATGGACCAATCTCTTTTGTTGCACCGAAGTGATCTTGTCAACTTTATTCCATATAACAACTAACTGATCCCTTGACGAGAAGCCATTAAATAGAAAATCAATCGATTGGTCTTTTGAAAACCATTGTTGTATATCGAGTTCTATGTATGGTATAGAATTTGGTACAAGGATATGACTTTTAATTGATTCACATACACTATAACTATTAGAGGAGCATACTGCAAGTCGTCGCTGAGCAACTAATGCTAATGATATTGCTGTGTATATATTCTCCATTAAAGAAAGAAGTTACTTTATATAGCCAAGACAAAAAAAAAGAGTTGTTTAAGTCTACAGAAGAAGTTTTTGGTCCAGTTTGCTACTTTTACTACCTTAACTTGTCCTTCGATTTCAAATCTCAATTGATTCTAACTGTGCTAGTAGTACTGCATAAATCATTTAACAACATGTGCAGATCGCTACATTTTTGGTTTCCCGAAGATTCTCTGGGGATTCGTTGCTTGAATGCCGCTGGAGACTTCTTTTGGTTTGGCCACGAGAAAGTTGCAACATTCTTTCCTGGAACTTGTACCTTCGTTCGGAGAGAAAGATAATGCTCCTGCGAAGCAGTTAAGCGAAAATGATTCGATTTTGGGTAGTGTATATATATTCAAGAGAATTTAAAATAAAAAATTAGCAAAAAAGTATTTTCTGTAGTAAATGATAAATTGGTTCTGACATACAACTCACCGGTTTCTAAGATCATTACGAAAGAGTGGAGGCTCAATCTGTACGGTAGTTGAACCAACTGAATTGAGTGGTTGTCCAAAAATATTTATTTTATATAGCTTAGTTTCGATTTCCCAACCTGTATTTCTGCAACTATCAGAAATATTTTGGTAGAAAATACATTTGGCCCGGAAACCCATTAGATCGCATTAGCCTTGCAACAACAGCCCCTACCAAAAATCAATTTACCTGCTAATTGGGGCGGTACTGCATACACTGCAGTATTTGGTTTCATCACCATTTAACTCTATCACCTTCAGTACAAAATTCAGGTTTTATGAACTTTCTAAACTTTCCCCACCGTCTGCAATGCCCTTTTAATTACAACCTTTCCTTTTGTCTACCCATATCTTACGATATCTTTACTATATGTATCTTCTGAACTCATCTTATTTCGATCCTTCTCTTTTCCTGTGTTAATGTCCTGCACACGCATTTCAACACGAAACGCGTTTTGTCTACTCCAGAAATCCTTTACAAGAAAAAAAGATTTTAAACCTCAATCCCAATTGAGCTACACACCTTCAAGTTTCGTAATCTAAAGAAAAGTGAATCTTAAGGTTAGGGCGTCTAGTGAGCATTCGTTGAAATTGTTTGTTGAGTTGAAGTTGTTTGATTTGGCTCCTTATAAATTGTTGTAGTCCTAATCCATTCCACCATCGATTCTTCACTTAATTAACAAATAATAGACACATTAAGAATAAGCGAATCCTTTGTGTTTATTGGCAACTTTATAATTAAATTGGTTGTTTGTTTTTTGTTATTTCAGGACCCTTGTTCTTTTCTGATATCCTTCCCAATCTTCAACTAGGTGTGTTTTTTTATTTCCAGTTGTTTATAACTCCTTGGGCAACCAAAAAGACATTACAAGCTCAGACTACACTTGTTTATTGAAAGGTTCATTTATCATTTGGCGAGATTTAATTCGTAGTTACCGAAGCATTCATAGGACTGGTTTTAATTTTATTTGATATATTTAAAAAAGTACTATAATGACCCATCTCGGTTCGCTTCCAAAGTACTTTAGGGGTGAATCTTCCCCTAAGATTCTTGATTCTGCTTTTCCACCTTTCAACACCGAACACAGGTATCGAGGAGTTTATGAGAGAGCAGGGTTTGATGTTAACTTAGGAGCTTTTAACAAATCCGATGGTATTTCAATACATTCAAAACAGCGTGCCGTAAGGAGTTCCTCATCGAGCTCTCCTACTTCTCAGAGATTTCCAACACAACCTCAGAATGGCGGTCCAGCCACCAATTCTAGTAGACAATATTCACTGTCTTCTCTGACGTCTTTGGGTTCTGGAAAAGGTTCTTCTTTGAATAAGAGAAAGGATATACCACCTTCAGGGTATTCTAGATATCAACAACTGCAGAATCTGCTTCCACTGCAACACCTGCAACATCTGCAACACCTGCAACACCTGCAACATCTGCAACATCTGCAACATCTGCAACATCTGCAACATCTGCAACATCTGCAACACCTGAATCGACTGCAACAATTCCAGCAAAAGGAGGTTCGCTTTCAAGAACAACAGCCCCTGGAGATAAATCCAACAATATCGGCGCCAATTCCAGAAGACCTTATTCCTAGGAACATCCCAGATTCTTATTCTCAATTTCAACGTCTCCCTGCTCGCTCAGAACAACGGCCATACAATGCAGCTCTACCCCTTCAATCTGCACCGAAACCTGTCAATGAATATATTCCTTCTTCGGTCCACGCAAATGAATTCAGTACTGAACAACCTATGGCTGAACCCAGTGATGTAGCATCAAATGATTTTGATTTTAGTCCACAGCCTTATCAAGCAAGTAGCAACTTCAAAAATTCTTCTATAAACACGCATGGGAATAATCATGTTGACGAAATGGATTCTAATAGTTTCCATTCCCATTCTCAAGACTTCCCCAATGTGCAGCTGGATTATCAACAGAATTCATTTGATGCTACTCAACAGAGTGTGATTTCGAGAACTCTTGGATTGGATAGAGATAGGGCATTCACGAACTCAAGCATAGAAACTGGAGAATTGGACCTGATTGAAGCAGTTGTTGAGGCTGCTCCACCTTCGGAGTATCCATTCCAAACATTAAAATCTGATCTTCCTTATCCAGTTAATAATAACAAACTCTTAAGCAGAGATGATAGTTTTGTTAGAAAGAAGAGACTCTCCTCCGCCTTAGATGATTTTAAGAAGGAAATTGAAGACGTCAAAAAATTCACGCCAACTGGAAATACACCTATAATTAATGAATACAATTCCCAATTTGATAAACCAGCGATTCACATTGATGGTGTTGAAAATCACAAGGGTGCAGCAACACAGAATAATGATTATCAGAACTTTTTGAATATTGAAGATCAACAGTATCAGAGACATAGTCAAGTATCTATGGTTAGTTCGATTTTGTCGAAGGAGTCTATGAATGATGAAGATTATGCAATTGAGAGAGAATTAGAAAGGCAATTGCAAAGTTTAAAGACTGGGGAAACACAACAAGTGGACTTGCACGAGGTCTTGCCCCAAACGAATAATTCCAAAGATCAAAAGATTCCGACTCGGACTCCAGAAGTTCAGCCCAACTTTAAAGCTCAATCCGATGTAGGATATCCACTTCCAAGTTTCAAATTTGAGCAAGAAGGTGAATATAATCATGAAAACAATTCACCAGAATCCAAAAAGCCAACGGTTGATCTTAATACGCCTGAGGGCGATGATGAATCCGCTTCGAGCACTATTCCAAGAGGAAATACCAATACAACGCCGTATCCAATTGAAGATTCTGAGAAGCCTTTTGATCCAAGAGGAAGGAAAAATAAGGTAAGAGAAGTGAAAAAGATTGAATCAAATATTAAAGAAGATACTGAGCTTCAGGATGAGCAACGAATTGATTCACAATCTGCTCCAGCTAAGGAACGAGAAGTCTTCAACGGGGAGATCAGCCAAAGTAGCAGCTCAATTGATGGGCTCTCAATGAATCACATTTCAAGTTCTTCAATAGAAGGCACCAATGATGACATAAAACCATTAGTACCAAAGAACCATCAAATAGACAAGGAATTAAAACAACTCAACTTCACATTAGCAAATATACCTGGTGCTGAGATAGATGATCCAAGAGCGGAGAGTTCTTTTGAAGCAGGAACGGGACCATGTCGGGGATGTCATAAAGAAATTTTATCAAATGGTAAGGGATCTCAAAAGGCAATTTTTTCCAAAACAGGAGACTTATCAGGACAGTGGCATAGAGCTTGCTTCCAATGTAGTTCTAAAGAATGTTCTATTATATTTAATAAGGGAATTCAATGTTATACGTTCAACGACGAACCTTATTGTCATATCCATTACCATGAAATTAATGGTACTCTTTGTGAATCGTGCAACAAAGGTATTGAAGGAGAATGTATTGAAAATGAACTCGAACAGAAATGGCATTTGAAATGTTTATGCTGCAAACATTGCGGTGAGAGTATCAAAGAAGATTATTACTTGATCAATGGAAGCGTGTATTGTGAAACAGATGCATTGTATATTATAAAACGAGATGCAAACAAGAAATCTAAAGCTGATAAGATCGAGAAAAGAAGGACAAGATTGTTGTTTGTTGAATAGACAGAGTCATTTAGAATAGAATGGAGTCACTGGGACTCTATTCGATGGTAATATAGAAATTAAGCATAAACTAGATGAGTCTTGTAGTTGTATTACTGTATCGAATCGTTAAGTGTAAGAGTTTTGTGGTTGAATTACTGTATCGAATCATTAACTGTTATAGTCTTGCAGTTGTTTTATTGTACAGAATCATAAAAATGTATGTAGTAGTGGTCAACAAATGGAGAAAAAAAAAAGATTATAATAAATAATGTATGGGTGTCCCTATCTAGTTCCTTGTCATATCAATACGATTTCAGCCACACCACTATAAGATAATTGAAACTTCACCTATGGTGCACCTTTATGGATTGGATCACCTTCTTCGTCAAGTTCTATATGATGATTGGATCCTCCAAGTTGATGCATATTATCATCATATAGTAATTCTTCCACAGCCAATTCTTCCCGTTCTTCTTCTTCTTCCTCATCATCTTCATCGTCGATAATAAAATTGTCTGCGTCAAAGTCTGCAGAGTCCAATTCAACATTCGTTGTAGAACCTAAATCGTCGTCAAAATCTCCAAATATCATCGCATCATAATCATCACCTTGGTTTCTTTGTCGATTGGTATGTAATCTTTCTTGCATCTTGAAATATATCAAATATGTTGTAACACTTGAAGCGATTCCTGCAATTAATACAGATATTATATCCACTATTTTGCTTGGACTACCTTCACCAATATTTTTCAACTTAGCTCCAACGAATATATGAATCAATAACTTTGGTGAAGAAATTAAAGAAGCAAGAAAAAATCTCCAAGCAGGTAAATCGGGTATAGCTGCTAATCCTCCATTGGATAAAGAATAAGGTAATGGACACAATCTCAAAAGAATCAATATCAATAAACTTGAATCATCTTTTAAAATATCAACAAATGCTTTGAATTTCTCGTTAGAATTAACCAAACGAACCGCTTGATTATGAAGTATATACTTAAATACTAAGAATGAACATAACAGCCCAGTTAATGAAGCAGATGCTAACAATGGCCATCCATGAGGAAATCCATAAATCATGCCACATAAGGTAGATAAAGGTGAGAATCCAAGTAGAGGAGGAAATCCAACCATGAATACAAGCATAAATAAGATGAGTCCACCATACTTCATGTTACCCCATTTGTCTGATGTATCAATTAGAAATTCAAGAATACGGTGATGAAATGCTAATATTGTTATTACTGCAACAAAATTGAATCCCATTAAAACGTACACCAACACTTTCTTTTTGACCGATAGTTGATCGTGCCAATTTACACCTTTAGCTATTAAGTCTCGACCATTTGAAATCAGTTGCTCTACTATTTGTCTTCCTCTTCCTGTGACATTCTGAAATGCTGATGTGTTTAAAGGCTCTGGAGTAAGTCCATGCCTCAGCATAATGTACCGCTGTTGAACTGATAATACAAACGTAAGAGACAAAAAAGTCTACTTAAATCTGCAGCGTCTTCAATTATCAACTGTCTCTAATATCTTCATTTAGTTTATTAGAGGCTTGGATTGATTGATACCGATGGACCTGCATGTTATCCCAACCCATGGCTGTGTACTGTCTGAAAAAAAAGAAGTAGACTGCAAAAACAGCAATCCATCTCTAGCAACAGTAGTGATAGAGTTGTTCTCTGTCATCATCAAATTAATAGTGATAAGAAGTTCGTTTGAGATGGTGTTCAACTGTTGGTCTTACAAAGTAATAGAATATTCTTACAGATAAAAAAAAATTTATATATAAAGTGATGCAAATGTGGATGCCACTTAATGGCAAATAAATAGCAAATATTGACTACATAGTAACTTCACCCTAATATTGTAGATATACAGAAGGCTTTTAACGTATTGTACTTTGGATAAGTGCCTCTACATATCTCTAAGGCTAAACATCCATAAAAGTGTTCGAAAGATTTCAAAATAGTCCAATATCAATATCCACAACGATAGTGATTCGATTTTCAGTTGAAATTTCCCTGTGTGACGTATTCTCTCTGCGATGTCTTACTAAATTGCTGACAAAGTGAACATAAGGTGATTACGAGAAATTATTAATTTTTGATTCTATATATAGGATGATTACATACTAGTATGTATCTACGAGGTGATGAGATAGGAAGTCTAAGTGTGACTGTGGGAAGTCGTATATCAAGCTATTTAGCAGTTGGTGAATCCGTGAATATAAATCAAAGTGGACATCTTAAACCACTGAAAAGAGAATTTAAAATCTTTCGTAACTGGTTCAAATACAACCATTACTGGTAATCAATAGACATATAAAACGAGAAGTATTACCAAAAAAATGTCCTTCTATGGAGGTATCAAATCGTACGATATCCATACATATTGGAATAACAATAATGAAGATGAACGTAATTTTGCTTATCAACTTCGAGAAAAAGTATTGAGCGAATTCAAAGATGAGATTGAAAAGGGAGATATTCGAGTTTATAAGTTCTGGGATAAACCAATTGGCCCTCATCCAATAAACATGTGGGAAATTGACTTTAAATCGCCTGAAATATTTGCTAGAGTTGTACCATTTTATCAATTAAACCATGGAAAGTTATCAGTATTAATTCACCCAAGATCTGAAAAGGGTGATCTTATTGATCATACAGAGTTTGCTTTATGGTTGGGACACAAAGTGAGATTGGATTCTACCTTATTGAAGTGAAAGAGAGCTTAAAGAAGGGATTATGTTTTTTTTTCCGGTGCTCAATGCTCTGCAACAGACTAATTGAAGCGAACTAATGGAAGCTTTAAGGACATAGAGTTGCATCTCTAACAACCGAGGAGAGTGAAATGCGATACTTAGATCCTGACAATTGGTATATCTTGGTTGGGATGGTCTTGAACTTGGAGGTATCTAAGTTTTATTCTTTTAAATTTGAAGAAGAATGGCTTAAGAGCAGGCTGGAATCTCCTAGTACATACTACGCATTTTCCAGTTGAAGTGATTCTTTTCCAGAATTCAAGAAGAATCAAAGAAATCCAACGATCTAATCTTTTCAGTTAATGGTTACAAGGAAAGTGAGCAAGGCACCATTACCAAAGCAGATATCTCAAATTGTGGCTCAAGTGAAATGTCAGACAAAGAAGGTTTCGAGAATAGTAATTGGAGTTGTTTGTTCACTCGCAGTTAGAAATATTTATGCTAACTGTGGTGGCTGCTCAGGCAGGCTATGATTCAACGCTTATCTCAAGTTTGACTGATCAAGAATATGAACCTAAATTAGTAGGCTAATGTACATTTAGAAATGTGCTGGGCTTAAATGAATACTTTATAGTTGAGCATTTACCAGTGTAGATATTTCTTTATTTCTATATTTGGTTCATTATCTAATGACAGTAACCCATTCAACTGCACTCATTTCAGATGATGAAGGATTGTTTGTGCCAGTAAGGGACATTTCATATCCATTGGAGCCGAAAGCTCAAATCGTAAGATCTTCACCTTATTCTGAAAAGGACCATTTGCTTCAACTAAATCGAATTGAGGTCGAATATCAAGCTTTAGCACTAGCTTTACAATCATTTGAACCAAGAAGTGAAAAGGATTACGCGTTTGTTCCATATCAGAAAGCATTCAATATCGACCAGATAGTTCAAAGAAGTAGAGAATACTTTGATAGTCTTACTGATGGACCCACTCTCTTTCCAGAAACTCTGGTGTATGTAATAGCATTTAGATCTATACTACATGATAATGTTCAGACATCAGTTGAGAAAAGACAGACATTGGCAACGATTGATAAGGAGTCACACCAAGAGGCTAATCAATCAGGAGGACTTCTAAAATATTGGTTTGGTACACCAGATGATATTCATGCTAAGAATTTAGCAACCTGTTGGTGGAGGAATAGAAATGATGCCAAATTGGGGGGAGGCGGCAAATCCCATAGACAAGGTATGGCATTAGTTAAAGGATGGTTTAAGCATTGGCAAGTGGAACAATATGAGTTGAAAATGAATTCTGAAGGGTATACTTTTCAGGAATATGGAGAATAGAATTTTAATATCTGCTTGAAATAGAAGTTTAGAAGAGTATTTGTATAAATAGCAATAT
The DNA here is from genome assembly GCA_030564725.1 of Chernovozyma sophiae-reginae. Taxonomy (NCBI): domain Eukaryota; kingdom Fungi; phylum Ascomycota; class Pichiomycetes; order Serinales; family Debaryomycetaceae; genus Chernovozyma; species Chernovozyma sophiae-reginae. Next base: position 61,306 of record JAKTYG010000009.1, read on the forward strand.
CCTAACTGTAGCAATTGTTTCAAACAGAAGAGTTCGTTTCAACTTCTGAGGATGGTGAACGGATTGGTCACTCCAATGTAACCCATTGCTGGACATTGTTTATATGAGTAGATGGCAGAACTGCACGTAGAGTGGATGTAGAAATTTAGAAACAATCAGTTAGTAGAAGAAGTTTACAAAAGGTTTTAGTTCCATTATATTATATCTTAACACATTCAAGTGTAAGCTTTACTTCGATAAAGGTTGCAAGATTTTGGTGAGCATCCAAGACTCTAGATTGATTTACCCACTCTCATCTTACCGTTCGTCAATACACCATTTTGGTCTCTAATCGTGTATTACGCAAGAGGAATGTTCTCATGCAACCATTATGTCTTAGAAGTATATCAAGAAGCACTCTTATTATCCACAGAGCAAGCTAAAAGCCTAACGGTTGCGACAACGAGACGCCATATTCAGTGATTGTCTCTGTTTGATTACAAATTTTTACCGTTTAGGATTAAATCCGCGAAAAAAATGCATAGAATCCTTCAAAGGTCCCCTCCAAATTGCTTCCATACATCACTACACCTCCACACATTGGGTCCGCTTCACAACTTGGGGATTACTCGACCCTGAAAGTCCAAAAAAAAAAAATGACAAGTGAAACATACCATTGTAGGGTATGGAATTATTTGTGATTATCGTCTATTTAAGAAATATTTGGCACTTTTATTAGTAGCAATATAAATAGGTGGAGAAGCTTGACCCTAGACTCTATTTTTTTTTTTTTCACTAAACAACTTATCTTTGCAATTTACGATATAGCCGCATGTCATAAAATCTGCCATTTCATTAACATATATTGCTATTAGATTAACTTTTCTTTACATTTATTTTCTTTTAAGTAAATAACTAGTTGATAATATACTACTCAGGATCATAATTGATATTGAAAACTCATTTATATCATGTCTAATGTTTCTTCTCATGAGACAGTGGCTTCTAGTACTAAGGCAAATGACGTTAATTTAGAGTCCGAATCACTCTCTGACTCAAGTACTCTTTTCGATGAAGGAGATTTTTCAAAAACTTACCTTGCTAAATCAAGAATACTATCTGAAGCAATCGATGAAATTGGATTTGGGAAATATCAATGGGGACTATTCTTCGTTGCTGGATTTGGTTGGTTTAGTGATAATGCTTGGCCAGTTGCAACCGGGTTAATCTTATCTCGACTTAATGAAGTTGATGGGGTTCATGCTCCATTGAAACGTGCACCTTATCTAACTCTTGCCCAAAATCTTGGTTTATTCGCAGGAGCATTATTCTGGTCCCTTCTGGCAGATATTATTGGTCGTAGATGGGCATTTGTACTTACTTTCCTCATAACTGGGATCTTTGCTACAGTTTCTGGTTCTTCACCAAATTTTGCTGCTCTTGGAGTGTTTGATGCTCTTTGGAGTTTTGGTGTTGGAGGAAATCTTCCAGTTGATTCAGCTATTTTCCTTGAAGCGTTACCTTCTAGAAATAAATGGTTATTAACAGTAATGTCAGTTTGGTGGGCAATTGGTCAATTGGTGGCAAATTTACTTTCTTGGGCTTTAATTTCAAATTTTTCTTGTAATGATGCATCAACTGTTTGCCATAAAAAGGACAATAAAGGTTGGAGGTATTTTTTATTCACATTGGGAGGCTTGACCTTGGTGATGTTTGCAGCCAGATATCTTTTCCATGTATTTGAGTCACCAAGATTTTATTTGGCCAAGGGTAATGATGCTAAAGCGGTTGAAATTGTTCATAAGATTGCTAAAGTTAATGGTAAAGAAATAAGCTTAACTGTTGAAGATTTACTTGAAATTGATGAAAGAAATCTTGATAATATTGATTTGAAAAATAATGAACTTGGTGCTAAAATAAGTCCTCGAGAAATTACTGAAAATACCGGTACTTTCAATCTTAATAATGAATTAATTAAGGCTAGATTTGAAAAATATAATCTAAGTCATATCCGAGAATGTTTTGGATCCAAAAAATTGGCAATATCTTCATCATTAGTAATCTTTTCTTGGGGTATAATTGGGTTAGCATTTCCTTTATATAATGCATTTTTACCAACATATTTAGAAAATCATGGTTATTCAAGTGAACCATTAAGTGTTCATACAACCTATAGGAATTTATTGATTGTTGCAGTGATAGGTATCCCTGGTTCACTTATTGCAGGAATTCTTGTTGAACTTAGAATCGGAAGGAAGGGAGTACTTTTCGGTTCATTGATTTTGACTGGAGTGTTCTTATTTGCTTCAACTACCGCCAAATCAAGTAATGCTTATTTAGGATGGAATTGTGGATTCAGTTTTGTTTCAAATATTATGTATGGAGTACTTTACGCGTATACTCCTGAAGTGTTTCCTTCCAGAATTAGAGGTACAGCAGTTGGATTAGCAGCTTCATTCAATAGAATTTTTGGAATTTTTGCACCCATTATTGCCATATTTGCTGATTTAACTACTCTGGCTCCTATCTATGTTAGTGGGGCACTATTCTTATTTTCAGCACTATTGGTTTTATTATTTCCTTACGAGCCCAGAGGTAAATCAAGTTATTGATATTTTTGAAGGTAGACTAGGAATACTTTAGTTTATGATATGTGCGAGATTAATTAAGTAAGCCATGTAGAATAAGAAGAGGATCCAAGTAGCTATACACACTATAGATGGAAATAAAGTTAGACGTTGGATCAGGAGATATTATTTGAAGAGGTGTGTAGTAGACTGTTTGAATTGGGTGCAATATTGAAGGAACAGAAGTAATAAATGTCATGAATGTAATAGATGTAACATATGCAATAAGATAGTAGCAAATGGTTGCAACTTCACCTTCTCGATCGCACACCGCAATGGGATAATTACAAACCTAGATAACAGGCATTTTTGGTAAGTAACAGAATTGATTTAAGAGCTCAAAGAGTGGTTGAACAATACTTGTTCAACTAATTTTTCTGTAAACACCCTTTAATCTTATTCACCAATGGTCCTTCTCCTTCCTATGTATTGTAACTAACTATGGAAAAAGATTTCCTGCGTTTATGATGTTCTCGTATCTTGGCTCCCGATAAGGCAAAACTATCCCAATGAGAATTTCCAATCACTGTGCACTTTAATTAATATTTCACCAACAACTCGTTTCACTTTTTTCTTTTCAATTTATTGATTTGCTTTTACTTTCATTGACTCGCTACAATTATTTAATAATAATCTAACTTTTCAACCAAAAATGTCGTTCACAGTGGAGCAAGAGATCGCTCAATTTCAAGGACGTTTAGTTAAACTCAGTCATGAATCTGATTCAACCAAAACCAAAATGGATGTGAATGTATTCTTACCATCCAGTGCTCTTTCAACAACTTCTAAAAAAGTCCCAGTATTGTTATACCTTTCAGGACTTACCTGTACTCCAAATAATGCTTCTGAAAAATCTTTTTTCCAATATTTTGCAAACAAATATGGTTTTGCAATTGTCTTCCCTGATACTTCTCCAAGAGGTGCTAATATCGCAGGAGAAGATGAATCTTATGATTTTGGAACTGGAGCGGGCTTTTATGTAGATGCTACTGAGGATCCTTGGAGTACCAATTATAACATGTACAGTTATGTTCATGAAGAATTGTTGTCTAAATTATCTACTTATTACTCTCAATTGGATTTCGATAACGTCGGAATCACTGGTCATTCTATGGGTGGCTATGGAGCATTAACTGGATTCTTAAAGAATCCTTCCAAGTACAAATCTGTCTCTGCTTTTGCTCCAATTTCAAATCCTCTGAATTGTGCTTGGGGAGAAAAATGTTTTGGAAATTATCTCGGAAAAGATAAAGAATCTTGGTATAAATATGATCCAACTCATCTTATTAAGGAATTTAAAGGAGAAACCAGTCCAGATATTTTGATTCATCAGGGATCAAAGGATGGTTTCTATTATAAAGATCATCAATTACAACCAGAGAATTTTGTTGCAGCTGCAAAGGAATCTGGTTATTCAGGAAAAGTTGATTTAAGAATTGTCGATGATTATGATCATCTGTACTTCTTCATTAGTTCATTTGTAGAAGATCATGCAAAACATCATGCTAAGTACTTAGGGTTATAACTTTCAAGGTTGTAGGTGAGGCTGCAACCAATAGTGGAAAGTTACAATGTGGTCTTATGAATAGATGGATAAATGTTCGGACTGTGATGGTGTTGGTACCTAGTGAAGTAACCAAATTCAACAATTTTTATTCTTTAGTCTTTTTCTTCGTGTTTGCCTTTACCTTGTGAACTCCATTAGAGACCGATCACCAATAATTTTACTACAATTGACTTTTCAATATCTACAATCCGTTTAAATTCATTGTAAGGTATATATATATGTTACATCTTGTTGCATTAACTATCCCTCCAGTTTGAACTTAGATTCCCATGCTGTGCACCATTTGACTTTATTCTCGTCCTTTCTGTTGACTTCTTTAACTTCTTTGATTAATATCCGAGATCCCTTCTCTATATTGTCGGTGTATTCTTTGCATTCATCGTCGATCCTTAAATTAATTGTCAATGTTCCTATGAGCTTATCAATACTAGCTACCATCTGCTTCTGAGTAGCATAAATTTTATCTATACGGGTACCAGATGTAACTATTGGAAGCGACTTGGTTATTGAAATGAACAAAAGTTTCACGAGCTTAAATTTCCCTAACCATAATTTTGCATATTTCGTAAGCTGTTCTAGTTCCTCTTCACTTCTGGTAGCAACTATCAGATCATTATCATTCTCCAGTGTTGGAATAGCTTCATTATCTTCAGGCTCTGAGTCAAATTCTTCATCAAACCCAAAAGGATCATCTTCCATTTCTTGTGGATCATTGGCCCATTCTTCAAACTCGTCAAGACCATCATCAATAAACTCTATGCTATTTTTAAGTTTGGATGAAAGAGCTCCTAATTTACCCTTTTTAAGTAGATCGCTAAGGCTATCGCAATTACTCCAAACAATCCCCACCGACACCAATCTGGGATCAGAAGTATCACTATTGGACCCCTCGTTAGTTGTATCTACTTTCTCATGATCACCTGATTCTACTTCCTTAGTCTGTAACTCCAATTCCACCGCAAGTGATCTAAGTGAACTAAGCACCAGCTTTATATTGTTCAACAACTCATCATGAAACAACTTAGATAATTCCTTACTGTCCAATTGTCCCACCACCGATACCAAGAAAATCGAAGTTTCTGAAAGTTTCTGAAATGTGTTATATGCTGTATTGATATCGTTTTGAAATATTTCAGGTTTGAATATAATTCCTACCTTTGTAGTATGAGCTTTAATAAGTTGTGCTAGTTTCGATAATTCATCAAGTGGGTTCTTCACTGCAGATGTCTTAATTTCAGATTTGTCGTTGGCTAAATTTATCAACCAAAAATCCAGAGCTTCTGAAAATGACTTAAGTAAGTCCTGTATGTCTGTCGTCGATCTAGACATCTTATCTACAAGTTTAGTAAAAGAGGTCTTAAGTTACTTAAAGATGGAAGATGATGGTTCATCATGTAAAAGAAGCCTCTTCATTACGGTTGTATGCAGGATGGACGTGAGTTTTTTTTTAATCAGTGCCATAGGCTTGTGAATAGGATGTACATACTATCGATGTTCGATTATGTAAATTACCTTTCATTTATGGTAGTAGGAATTCAGAGGTGAGAGAGAAAACAGAATTTGATAAGAGCTAACACAGTCATATCCTCGAAGGTACATCAATTCGTTAGCATTAAGTTATGATTTGTATATTGCGTAGCGTCTGTTTGAACTTCTAAACTTTGTCATATCCTATGGTGATGTACATTGATCAAAGTCTTTCACCAGTCTTCTTCGTCACCTTCTCCATCACTTCCGGCAACTTTGTTCTTTCTCTGACTTAACGCCATGGCTAATGCATCTGCTAAAGTTGCAGGAGGACCTGAAGATCCATTATTGGAGCCTCCAGACGGTCCAGATGAAGTGGTTTCACCTTTGGCTTCTTGAAGTAGCACACTAGGCTTTTCTAAATTAGACTTGTCGGTTTTCTTAAGAGAACCTAATCCAGAATTTCTAATTGATGCAAGAAGTGCATCTCTTGAAGGATCACCTGACAGGGCTGGTGGAGCTGATGGAGTAGAATCTGGAGCGCCTCCAAATGAAGGAAGTGGAGGTGGCGGTGGTGGTCCGGCTGCGGTTGTTTGAGGAAGTGGAGGAGGTGGTGGTGGCCCACCTACAGCGGACACAGCTTGAGGAAAAGGAGGTGGTGGTGGTGGAGGAGGTGGTCCACCAACTACTGCTGCTGCTTGAGGTAACGGAGGTGCTACTGGAGGAGTTGGTGTGTATGGCGCTATTGATGGCGGAATATAGTTACTCCTTGTAGGAATGACAGGAGCCACTCCAGTCTGTGGTGAATAGCTATTAGGACTAGAGGAATTGTTCGTAGGAAAGGATGTTTGCTGATATCCATTATTAGGAGCAGGTGTGACATAACTCCTAGTTCTTGGCGGCGGAGGTGGTGGTGGAACGGCAGATCCAGCCCTAGGAGGTGGTGCTGGTACAGGACCCCTGGAAGGTGGCGGTGGTGGTACTGGCCCTCTAAAAGGAGGAGCTGGCGGCACGTTTCCTCTGGAAGGTGGAGCTGGAGGAAATCCTCCTCTTGGGGGAGGCGGTGGAGGAACTAGGCGGCCATTACCAGACGCTGGGTTCTGTGGGGGAGTTGTCATAGTTCCATAAGTCATTGGAGCATTTTGAAACTGCATCTCGTGTGGCAATGGTGGCAATGGATCAGTCTTTACGGGTGGGAGTGCTAATATAGGTGGAACTTTGAAGCGAGATTGAGACGTAGTAGAAGGAATAGAAGGAGCAGGTGTCCCCATGGGAGAATTTTGCGTTTCTGTAGAGACTTGAGGAGAATGCAGAACTGGTGGAGGTGTTGGAGTAGCCAGATATGAAGGGGACTCATTGCTGTAATTAGCACTATTACTTCCAGGTTGTGGTGCCGGTGGTGGCGGAGGAGGAGCTTTCTTATGTTTTGATGAAGCCAGTGAATTGGTTCTGGTTAAAGAGTTGTCATCTGCAATTATAGCCTCCTCTCGGTTTTTCAATTTTCTAGGAATTGGAGGCTCTAAACCTACCAAGGGACCTCCCTGTTTAGAGATATAATCCTTAATGAATTCCCTATTGTCAGCGATCATATCTTCGGTAATTCCAGCAGCTGCTAATTCCGTGTATAAAGAACGCCATTCTGGTGGAGGAAGTCCATCGTAATAAAGAATTCCCTTTGCCCTTCTTGATCGTTGACCGGTATTGACATCGACATATTCTCCTCTTGGTCCAGGTCTTACAACATCTGCTGCTTTATGTTCCTTTAATTTTATAGCACTTTTGTTATTCACCGTTTGTTTTGAGCCATGTTTAGCTCTTGTTGTGACCCGCTTATAAAAATGGGCTGCATCATTTGAATCTTCAAATAATAGTCCCGCAAGACAATCTTCTAATTCAAATGTATGGAAAAACTTTCGATCTTGATTATATTCAAAATCTACATAGAGTTCTTGATCCCAAATAACACCTCGATGTCCAATAATGTCAACCAATTTAAGGAAAAATGTATGGCCAACAAGGTCATCAACCAATAAAATGGCTCCCATAAGTTCGGTATACTTCCATTCTGTAGGATCTGGATAAGCTATGTAAAGTCTAGCAACTGTAGCATCTATGATTTTGTTATTGGCTTTAGGAATTACCCTCTTGATTTTCTCTTTATCTTCGTTTGTTAAAATCCCCATTTTAGTTTTATGGACTATGACTTCCCGTAATCAACTCTATTGAATATAAATGAAGAATTTTCAATTTTTAATCGGTCAATTGATGCAAAACACGGGGTTATGATCATGAAAGGTATTGATTTGGTTAAGAAACAGATTCAATCAATCTAAAGGTCAATTATGATAGAACACAGCTATCTGATATCTTCTAGAGATTCTTAAATTCAATTTCAGATTATATAAAACCTTAGAGTTAGGTAATGGCTGGAACAAACTAGCTGTGTATTGAACCTCTCTTATGATCAATAGGTTGTTTTTCGCTTTGCACTCGGAGAACAAAACTTGTTCATGTCAAGTATGTACCAAAAGGGGGATCACCATCCAAGTGGAAGCATCACGTGCAGTCCTGTATGTATTTTTTTCAATTTACTTGGGGTCAATGGATCGATGAAGACATTCTTTTAATTTCAAGACTGATGGTTTTTTTCTCTTCAACCTCCAACTTTAATCATTATTACAATGTCAGGTCGTCAAGGTGGTAAAGCTAAGCCTTTAAAGGCTCCAAAGAAGAAGCAAGAAGAGTTTGATGAAGAAGATTTAGCTTTTAAAGCCAAACAAAAAGCAGATGCTGCTGCTAAGAAGACAATGGCTGACAAGGCTAAAGGAAAAGGTCCCTTGGTTGGAGGAGGTATCAAGAAGAGTGGTAAGAAATGAACAAATGTTAGACTTTTGACGAATATTTATAATTTTTACTAATACAGTCAACCGCATTACAATTCAAAATCTGTAGAAGTAGTTGTGTAAAGGTTTGAGAGAAATATGGTGAGATACTATGGAGAGGGTAAGACTGCGAGCAAGAATGTAGTGGACAGAACTTATGATGGCTGAGAGAACACACAAAATTAAGATGATGCTTTGAGGTTAAGTAAGAACAAGTTAATAATCCACTGGTTGTGAATACTAGATGGTTGAAGGGACCTGTAGTACGATTAGTCTCAAGTGTTGGCACCAATCATTAAGCCAAGTAACATGTTCAGTAGCCACTTTGTTAGTCCTCTTCATCTTCAAGTGAATAAAAATAAGGCAAAAAAAAGACGACCTCGGTGAGGATCGAACTCACGATCTTGAGATTAACAGTCTCACGCCTTAGCCAGCTTGGCCACGAAGTCTTATTCTTGAAAGCGGATATACTAATACTTTAATAATAAAGCACTCAAGCAGAGGTAGGATTACTATTTTTTTCAGGTTTTACAAGATTATAAATAGCTGTCTTTTTAGGTATTAGATTAATTCAAAGTAAAGGATCCTTGAATTTTAATACTCATTTCTGTGCCGCTCAATCGCTCTACTCTATCTTAGCTCTAACGGCATGCAAGAGCCTGTAGAGAGTGAAGACTTGCCTAAACTCAGTAAGCTGGCGATCGCACTACCGCTCCACTAGAGCCATTTCATGGAGCATCTTGCGAAAGGGCTGCTCCCTGCGCAAAATGTCGAGCTCGAGGTTGGACGTTGCCCCGGTTTGCCCAGAGGCTCTTCGCAAATAGCGATCGGCGAGGCTCAATCGTTCTTGAAATTTAGGCTCTCCAGACAAGAATTGACCAGCAAATCGGAATAGATTGTATGCAGTACATTCCCTCAGTCAATTTAGAGGGGTATAAAAGGATGAAAAAGCGATTAAGACTCGTAAACAATTGATTCATTTAATCCTTAAAATATCTTTAATAGACACTGACTACTTTTAAAGTATCAAAAAAATCAATATCAATCGACATACGAGCTTACATGTTTGTCGTATGCAGGATGGATATATCGATCAACGTCAATGAGAGACCAGTGGATCTGAGGTTCCTGGCAATGCGCGAGACGCTTCCCTAAGTTTAGCTACATTGCAAGATCGCATGAATAAAAAGACTTTATATAATTATGTGCAGTCTTTTAGTTTATGAATTTTACAAAATTCTTTTCCTTTCGAAAATCCTCACAACCACCAGAAAAGTGAAAAATTGAAAGATCTATTCACATTCAAAGTTAGAGGCTCCAAGTCATCTTTCCTTTTCCTTTAACAGCCATGCCTCCATTAAACAAGTTCTTTAATAATGTGCGCCTACACAACAAGCAAATGAATAAAAACTTGGCTGCTAATTTGATCCGTAATGAATATATAGTAACTGGATCAGTCAAAGCTAAAAGAGCTCAATCCAAAATTGAACAATTTCTTGCCAAATCATTAGACATTGAAAGATCACAAGTTAATAATAATAACATAGAAGAGAGACTTGCATCAAACCATAGATTCAACTTCTTAGAAGCTGCAGAAAGAAAAGAAATTGGTACAAAGATAATTGAAAAACTCACTCCTAGATACAAAGAAAGAAGTCATGGATTTACAAGAATCATTAAATTGGAACCAAGATTAGGAGAAGATAAAGCTCCACAATCAGTACTTGAATTAGTAGATTCGGATTATGAAATATTTTTTTGGTTTACTGCTAAAGTTGTTGCAAGATTGGAATTACAAGGTTTACCATTAGATGAATTAACTGAACATAACGTTGGTAAGTTGACTAGATTTCGTGAAAATGGTAATGAAAAATTCAGAGCAGCAGTGGAAGAAGCTAAGGTGCATTTTTTCCTGTATAATCCAGAAACTGAACAAGTTGAAAATGAAGAAATCAAAGAAAATCTTAAGAATTTACCAAGAAATTTCGAAAGAGGAACTCTCTCTATGTCTAAGAAGTTTGGTACTATGCCAAGAGAGCAAAGAGAAGTGCCTGAACTTCCAAGATCTCCATTTTTGAACCAACAAGATAAATGAACTGAGAATGGAATGAAAAGGATCGCCAATTGTAAATAGAAAGTTGAGGTAAATAAATTTTTTTTTATGTAACTGAATCATCATAATAGAGACTTAAAGGACATCTGTGTCTTATAGATTACCTGTAATGTTTATTGGTTTACCGCGTCGTCGAAGTGAATGGATTCACTTAGGAATGATTGCACACAACATTTTATATATTGTAACAACTTGGTGAATATTCAGAGAGTGATTAAGTATAACTAGAGAAAATTGGACATCTAATAGCTCACAATCTACTACAAGGATAGAGATGGTTGGCTCACTTAGGAGTGGGACTGGTTCTCACTTACGGCTACAAGTGAAAAGCTCAGGAGTGATTGAATGTTAAAAGCCAACCAAGAACTAATCTACTGAACTTTCTACTTTCTCGACACCTCTTGAACTCATCGGTTCTATTTATGCATTCAAATAATATCTCCTGTCTTTCTATGTGTTCTAGTCCCCATTCTTTTACCCTTATATCAACTTCCCTCCTGTACCTGGAAGAAGTTATTCGGGAACCCGCCAGAAATGTGCGACCCTCATGGCGTTGGGGACGTTCTCAAAGGGCATAGCACCTATTCTGAGGTTCTCTACAGAGGTTCTCTATTCTTCACAAAAACATTGCAAACAATTTCATTTCTTTATCCACCAACAGCAAAAATGGGCTTCTTCTATGGTAATTTCAAACCCGAGGGTAAATCGGCTCTCTTAATTGGAGCTTCACAAGGTGTAGGAGCAGATTTGGCTCGAAAATTGTACCAGAGAAACTGCTCTATAGTGATTGTAGCTAGAACCGAACTGAAGTTAAAACGTCAAGTTCAATTGATTAAAGAATCTACTAAACCTTTGGATTCAACCACTATAGATTATTATACTTGTGATGTTTCCGATTATGAATCTTGTGTGCAATTATGGAATACCATTGATATCGATCCAGACTTTATCTTTTGTTGTGCTGGATCGTCTATACCAAAATTATTTTCTGATCTTAGTAGTGAAGACATCAATGATGGAATTAATATTAATTATAAAACCACCGTTAATTGTATACATAGCGGGTTTAAACACATTCTAGCTAATACAGACCTTAAAACCACCACACCTCGAGATTTTAAACAAAGACATATTGTTTTGTTTTCGTCGGTGGTATCGTTCTTCCCCTTTATAGGTTACGTTCAATATGCTCCAATGAAAGCAGCCATCCAATCTTTATCGATTATACTTCGTCAGGAATTGGGTCCTTATAATTTCAAAATTTCTTGTGTATTCCCAGGTAACTTTCAAAGTGAAGGATATGAAGAGGAACAAAAAACTAAACCAGAAATTACGAAAACTATTGAAGGACCGTCGAATCCTATCCCTGGGGAACAATGTGCAACTATTATTATAAATCAACTTGATAAAGGATATGACACCATAACTACCGATTTAATTGGTTGGCTCTTGGGCTGTTCCGTTCTTGGAATGTTGCCCAGATCATGGGGACTTCTTCAAGTATTTGTTAGTCTTATATTTTCTATAATTGCACCCATAGCTAACATTGTAATATATGGAGATGTTGTTAAATATTTCGATAAAAGGAGCAAAGAACTACATGCGGAAGACGAATCAAAGAAGAAGGATTGAACGGTTGGTCAAGATGATACTTCAATCCTGGTTTGGTTTGTTCAAACCCTGCCCCTACCCGCTGGTGATATAGTAAGATGTCTAAATTTAAAGCTGAATAGAATGCAGTTGTAGCATTAATTGGCAGGTTTGTTGCCTCAAGAATAACATGATAGACTATGGCATATTAAGGTATACTATAATACGCTATTATGCTATACTGCGCCATAGTACTATCATACTCTAATACTATTACGCTCTGTTTCGCTACTGGTTCGCCCTCATCCTCATCCTCATCCTCCCTCTCATATATCCCATCGCTTACAGGTGCTTTCGTTTCTTGCGCTATGTTACATTTGTATTTGTCTAATAACACTTTTCACTTACTTTTTCTTGCCTCTCCAACTATACTTTCTGCCACTTTATTCGATAAGTCTTGAAGTTTCTGATCAGCTGCTACTCCCCAACTATACCAATTAATACTATATACCCAATTGACCATCTTGATTATCTCTTCATTCCAAATATCCTTTGAAGTCTCAGCAAAACTCCTATTACTTATTTGCACTCTACTATCAGTTGCAATTGGTTTAATAATCCCTTTATCACTGAGAATCCTATTTTCAACTACATCATTAGCATTTCGAAGTTGTTGGGAAATGAATTTCTGATTCTTTTCAATGTATTGACCGGTATAATAAGTCAAAGAAGCAGTGAGAAGAGCTCCTCCTAAGAATCCGTGTATTCTACCACCCATTCTTATCTAATTGTATGTGCTTCGAACTGCCACTTATTACGAACTAGGGGAGTAAAAAGTAGAAGTTGAATTTGAGACTCGATTGAGTGTGTGAGGAGTTTAGTGGATGTTTGATTCGCGGAAAGTTTTAGATCTGAGGAACAGCGCGAGGAAATTCAAAGAGATCTTAGCTTGCCCCGACAAAGAGTTGAATTTAGTGAAGTTAGCGCGAAAGGTAGACGAAGACAATGACGCGATTTAGCGAACAACAACACTAAATTTCTGGCTAAAACTTGAGACAAAAGGTTCCCTGAATCTTAATCAAATACAATAAAGAGTATTACTCTGCATTTAATTGGTGATATTCAACAAACTTTTCTAGCTCATGGTATCCTTAAATAAGCACTTCTTTTCTCTTCTAATCCCGTCAAGTCTCTTTCATTTAGATCGAGTGCTGGATTTTCAAAAGATGTTTGACTTCTACGTTTACTAAGTATACCCTTTAGGCTGTCTACCTACTTATCTACTGAGTTTTGTCATTGTCTTTGTCATTGTCTTTCAACTAATTTTCATTCGTAAATGTTTATTCTTATATACAAGAAGGACTTCTATCTCATGATCTCTATCTCATGATATCTATCTCTTTCATAACACAAGGAAATCATACATCTTCTTCATCTCCTATAAGTTCTGCTATATAGCTTTCAAGAGTGTTGCGCAAAAATGGTAATACGTCAATCTTATCTAATTTTGGTGCATTATTCTTTCTAAGTTCGACAAGCTCTTCAATGGCATCTTCAACACTCTTGAGGAAAAATGGCATTTGTTCAATAATCCCTTCAGGTTGTACTTGAAGTAAAGCTGAATGTTCATGATCTTCAAACTTAGAACTTTGTTCATAATAGCGATTAAATTTAAGGTCTGAAACATATTCAATACCTTGAATCAATTTAATGTTAATATCTTTTTCTAAATGGAAATCAGTAATCTCAGGTTGAATCCCAAATAAAGCATATTGTAATCTAATTAATTTTTCATTAAGAGAAACTATTGATTCAAACTCTTCTCCATCTTCACTTTCCTTTCCCGCATTGATATATCTTTGTTTAAATTCTTGTAAATATTGATCTTGCTTATCTTGAGATACTTGTAATCTTTCATAAGCAACTTGTCTTTCGAGTAAAACAGCTTTAATTCTTTTCTGAACAAGGGCCAATTCTTCATCAATATTAATATGTTTCCTGGTATCATCATACTGAATACTTCTTGCAAGATTAATTTCTCTACCAATCGAATTTCTTTCTTTGAGTACCAAATACCAAAGATTATGTAAATCTTCAAATGACTTTCTTCTTAATTCTGGCATCGTCCATGATCTCGACTGAATTGTTTCTATTTCTTCTCCATCTCTAATACAATATCTCAGTTGACTTCCTTCGGGGAAAAAGGCCCATAATGGATGATCTGGTGATACATCAAAATTCTTATGAGATGGTACAATTGGACTTCTTAATTTAATTGATTTGAGGGACTCAAACTTGAGAGGCTTCACTCTATTTGAAAGAACAATAGAGCTCAGAAGCTTTCTAATAGAAGTTCTTGAGAACATGATATATCTAAAAGATTCCAAGTTATATATAATGCTTTGAACGACTTTGAACAAGATGTCTAAACTTTGTACAAAGATCTCTCGATCAGTTTTTCTTCAATTTTTTGATTTTTCACTTGCAGTTTGTATGTAGGAAGTAGGTTTAGTTGAAAAACGAACCAAAAGTTAATATTGGTAAATGCACGTCTTGTGTGGTCTGGGTTAATGATGAATCAGTTCAACGTGTAACTATGTTTTCAACGTAGATAAAATATGCCTTTGTTTATTGTATATGTTCTCCAAACTAGTAATGGTTTTCAATTCAGACAGCCCTTTTTAAACTCCTTTTTTTTTTTGTTCCAAACCTCTGGTCTTTGATTGTAAAGAAATGGCTTCGTTAAAGTAATTTTCAGTCAGTATGCAGTCCAGGTTGAGTTTTCTATCTTCATCCAAAAAGCGAATCTATTCAAAATTCCTACTGACTTCTTTCATTGGAGAAGTACAACTTATTTCAGATTGCAATAAACCGTTATCCCCATTGTCTCCTTCCAATTCAGACATTTATATCATGTCTACTATACAAACAGAGCAACAGCTGGAGGCACCTCTTGATTTAATTCGTTTTCAACTAGATGAACCAGTGTTAATCAAACTTAGAGGTGCTCGTGAAATGAAGGGTAAATTGCAAGGTTATGATTCCCATTGTAATATGGTGATTAGTGAAGCAGAAGAATATATTTATGATGTAGATAATATTGATAATCCAGTGGTAAAGAAAACTGAAATGGTGTTTATAAGAGGAGATTCGGTGATTCTAATCAGTCCTATTTCTGATTAGATTTACTAAGTGTTATATTCAAAGGATATGATATGTACAATATTAAACGTAATACACGAAAGAGAAGATGATCATGTAGGGTGTTTTTTTATTTTGAACGCTAATTCAAGTTGTAGAAATTTAATAATATGAGTAACTAAGTTAACCAACCAAATTCTGTGCATTGAAAAACTGAAAATGGTTCATTCGTTCATTATCTTGAATTCTATTCTTGTATAGCTTCTTTGATTATGTCCAATTTCAATGCATTTGCACTCCATCTATCTCTAGCTTCTACCCCACTTGCTATCAATTCTTCAATATTGTCAAGTAATGCATTAATCATCTTATCATAATCTGCAACTGTGGTTGTTCCTTTATCATGAATTGTGGATTTTGAAATATCATACAAGTACTTGTCTTCTTCTAATCTTTGAAAAGTTTTCCCACTTTCTAAATATTCATCTAAATACTTCTTTACATTGAGTTGCAGTTCAAGGTCTTCACCTGTGAATCGTTCTTGAACTTCTTCAAAGATTTTTGTTAGCTCGGGATATTCAAATACAAGTTGCAATGGATCTATCTCATTGGCAGTTGCTATATTCTCAGTTCTACCACGAACTATTGAAATAGCATTTTTAGCTACTTTATTGACTTTTCTGGCAGTTAATCCTTCTTCAAAAGTCTTTAGTAAATCTCTAATATCATCAAGTAATGGTTTCTGAACTTTGGTTAAATGAGAAATTTGTTCATTCATTAGTCGCTTGATCTCGGTAAGTTGATCAAAGTGTTCATCCAATTGTTTTGTATGTTGTGGTGGAAGATCTTGAACGTCCAAAGTTATACTAAGAGCTTCGATATGTAACGTATATAATTCTTTGAGTTTATCAAGCTCATACTGGAATTCGTCAATCTTATGAGGTTTGGGTTCATCAAGTCCTAAGATGTTCTGTCGAAGAGTCAAGTATTGTTGTGCTATACGATCATAATTTCGTACATATGCGCTCACTGAATTGTCTATTAGCTCCTGCTGTCTAGAAGTAATCAAAGACATCTTGATATTCAAATGATATCCCGAATTGTTTTAGTGAATGCTATGAATAGTAATTGGCTTTAAGAATTGATATTTGACATTTTCGTTTCTGCGCTCTTTCTCTTGAAGAACGAAAAATACCAAAATGTACGGTACTGCATATTCCCATACATACTATTCAAACTACTGGTAAGGCTATCGGTGAAGATATGTTCAACTACTTGTCTTATTGGGATTATGTAATTTTGGTATCTATAATAATATAGAGAGTTAATTTACGTTTCGAAGAATAATGATAGCAGACGAATGAAATTTGTACTCTCTAGATGAGCAGAATAAAATTAAGATGAACGAATACTCTTAGCTCAAACTAGACAGGACAATCTCCATCATAGAACGAAGTAAACTTGTGCTTTACATCGTTGGATAGAACAGAAATGATTTCTTGCTCTCAAGTTACAAGCAAGTTGGTCCATGACCATTTTCATTACGTGAATCAAGTCATCACTGGCTCTCAAACCTCATTGATTTGCTCCTATTGCCCATCCTAATCCAGACACAAAAAGATTAGATATTTTCTTTGAAGTATGGTGAGCTCTATGAGAAGACTCATGAATTCTTTCATTTGAAATTGATTCGATTGCAGCTGATTCAGATTTATTTTTGGTCTGGATGTCTAATTCCAAATACCATTGGTCAATCTCTTGGTTCAAATGTGCCAATTGTCTGATAATGAGTCTACTGTTATCAGAGGAGGTTCCCTTTCCTGCCTTAAGCAACAATGAAAGTATTTCTCTTTGCTTAAGAAAGGTATCGATTTTATTAGGAGGATGACTATTTTCTTCTTCAAACCATGTTGGAGATACGAATTTACCTACTTGATAAAACGTGAGCCATGTTGAATTAAGGATGTTGGCGGTGTTCGAATAATGGGCAAATAATTCGAGCGAATGATTATAAGCAAATTGGAAGTTACCGTCAATTAATGCCGATTCTATACAAGCACATTTAAGTCTTGAAATTTGATTCAATTGTAAGTCGTCAGTTTCTTGTTCATTATCTTTAAATGCAATCAATAGATCATTAAGGATTCTATAAAGCTTCTCATGGGCAAGGTATGATTTTGAATTTTGTTCGAGAATTAACGAAATAAGATCCATTGGTAATTTGTTATTTTCTGAATCTGAATCTTGTTGAGACGAGAAATGTCTTATTATTTGACTTGGTGTGACTGGTTTACCTTTTTCAACAACTATTTTAAAATTTTTCATGTTTGAAATTGCTTTAAGAAGATGCTTGATTTGAATTATTGTATTTTTACTGTTTTGTTCAAGATTAATATCACTGGAAATCATATCAAATAATGGTACACATTCAACGGCCAAATGAAAGTTACCAATCTTATCGTTTAAGTTTGATGCTAGATTGAAAGAGTCCCAAAATTTGGACAACACACAATTAAAAAACTCATTTACACCAACCACTATTGCAGAGGATTGATATGTTTCCTTTACGACCGAAAATAAGTTAGCCAGTAACAAACGGTTAAGCATAAGCTTATTAATTTCATTTGATTCAGATTCAAGAACAAAATTTTGAATAACTATCTCAATAGAATCTAAGATTAGTTTCCAATTTGAATCATCAAGATTATTCATTATCTTCATTACCTCTTTCTGCTTCTGTTGTACGGTAATATTGGGGGAGTATTTCAATTGCATGTAGTCCACTATACTGATTTTAGTGGTTGGATACAATTTCTCACAAACGTCAATAACTTGAAGTAATTGGATACACGAAGAAGTAGTGGGGTGGAAAAGGAGCGATATTGAAGAATTATCAATAAAATCTTGAAGTGACGAAACATCCTCTTGCTGAAAAATAATTTCTGGTCCAAGTGTTGTCGAGGTCTTTATGTCTTCTGCCTTTCCAGAATTCTTTTCAAGCTCCTTTGCTAACATTTGTAACGAATCCTTCATCGAATCATAAAGATTCATTGCTTGATATGAATGGATTGATGGTCCATATAGTGAGTAGTAATAACAAGATGCTAAGTAGTATTTAACTATCAGTTGACTGTATAACTTTATTGGTATACCTTCCACAATTAAAGCTCGAATACAGTGATTCCATAGGTTACTACTGTTCATTAACGTCTTATCTTGCAAGAAGAGCCAATTCTTTAAAGGTTCAAAATTGTAATCGTGATATTTTATGAAAGGAATAATCACTTTCCTAAGCCAAAGCAAGTCATCATTTACGTTAATCACTGCAATTAAAGTATTGAACTGAGACTGATAATCAAATTTCAGAAATTCATTAAATATCACATTCTTTCCATCTTCAATTGCTTTTGGGGAATAATGGGAATAAGGAACAAAAATACCCTTATGCCAAATTTCAAACTCTCGATATCCATTTAAAAGAGCAAAAAGCGGTTCAAATCTGTTATAACTCGAGATATAGCTTGACAGCCAGCTTATTTTGGCTTTAACAAATTGAAACAATAAAGCTTGAACGTTGGTCTCGCTCGTGATTAGACCATACTGTTGTGCCATCGACAGGGTTTCTACAACAAGATCATCAGCAGGAAACACTCTTATCTCGGATTCTTCGTCTATATTGAACGGAAATATCGAAGGAAGTTGCTCTAACCACTCAATAAACTCGTCGTATTGATTGTTCGTCAGTACTGATGACTCCAGGGTATCCTGGTTCAATTCATTCAACAATGCTTCAATTACATCGCTTATCCTTTGCACGGACACACCAACTGCTGGTGTGTAGCATAGCAACAATGCAAAAACGTTTCCTAGTGTAAGATATTTGGAACTATTATCAAATCTATGAGCTATAGATCTTAATTGCTTAATATCCACCACATTTAACAAATCCCTAGATGATATAAGATTGGCTAATAGAAGGTACAACTTGGGATCGTCTGACATGATTTCAAAAATACTTTTAGAAATAGATCGTCCTTGATTGTATCAAGCAATTATTTCTATATCTCAAGCTATTGTCTAATTGCTCTTATTCATTCAGTAGCTATCATTCGTAAGTGTTCTCCACGAAATTTGTCTCTCTACTAATTCTCACATTTGCGTAATCAATTTTTCCTGTACACACATCAGTTCGCGTAAAGATTATTTGAAACTCTTTCAAATTCCAAGTTCCTCAAATCTTTTACTTTAGATACATCTCAATAAGTAAATACAAGGAATCTCTATTTCAAGAAATCGTTGGGCCCTAGAAAAGAGTGGAACTGGGGATAGACATTAATAGAAGTCGATAATTCAGTTAGAAATTTCTCCTGTATTAAACTATTTTAGTGAACTAAAAAGATCAATTTAGAAAATCCTTTTGCGCGACTGTTTGTGAGCTTTTCCTATCTAAACTTCTAATACTTGTGCCATTGCTTGCTTGCTTGTGCTGTTATTGACCACTATCCTTCATTGTGATTCCCTGTATTGCAAATATTAAAGGGATCTTGATAGAGGGGGACCGTTTTAATATATGTTGAAGTCAACTGCCAATACTTCAAATCGCATACTGTCCTTGTTGATCAAGATAGGAGCTAATAAAACCTTTCATTATAATAGTAGTTCTTCAAAAAACTTGTTTAGCAAATCTGCCAATTTAACTGCATTGATTCAACATCATCAACATCATCAACATCAGCAACATCATCAATATCATCCTAATAGCCGACAATTAATGTCCTTTGATACTAGTTACTGCTCCGAGTCGAGTTCTCAACAAGAGGTATCACATAATCAAAATACAAGCATTACTTCCAGTATCATCAAATATATTAATAATACTCAATGGAGCTCTTCATTTGATGATACTACTCAACATGAATCTATAAATGATAAAAAATTTCAACTCACTCAAGAAGATAATCCAACTGAATTATCTCAAACGGAGAACAACAACAATATAAACTCTGAGCAAGAACAGGTAGGTCCAGTATTACTAGAATCATTCTCAAATGAAGAAAAGGAAAATATACCGATGCTGATAACTTCACCGATACGAGAGAAGCATAAATCAGTAAATTTATTGTATCCTACAGCTAGTTCCTCGCCTATTAAGCCAGATTTGCAGCCGGAGCCTCAACCTTCTGTTCTGATTCAATTACAGTCAACTCGTTCTCTTTCATCATCTACGAGTGCCTTGAGTAAACATAACCACACAATTCAATTAGCAACCCAGCAAAATCAGGAACCAGTCGACTCAAATATTAAAATAGTCAAGCCGATAATATTGTCTCAAGAACAAGAACATATTCTTCAACTAGTAAACTATGGTACTTCCCTTTTTTATACGGGATCGGCAGGTACTGGAAAATCTGTTCTCCTTCGTTCAATAATCAAATCCCTTAGAGCTAAACACGGCACTGGGATTGCCGTATGTGCATCAACTGGATTGGCCGCTTGTAATATTGGTGGTATGACATTGCATAGATTTGCAGGAATAGGTCTTGGAGATCATACTATAGATAAATGTGTAACTATTATAAAACGAAGCAGTTCTTGTTATGCTAGATGGTTGAAAGTCAAAGTTCTAATTATTGACGAAATTTCAATGATAAATGGAGAGTTTTTGGATAAGTTGAACACTATCGCTAAACGAATTCGTCATAATTCTTTACCTTTTGGAGGTATTCAGTTAATTATTTGTGGAGATTTTTACCAGTTACCACCAGTTGTTAAAAACAACCAAGATGATATAAATCCTGATTATGAACGGAAAGAAATAGAAATTCCTTTTGCATTTGAAAGTACCGCATGGAGAGAAACCATTCAATGTACTTTGATTCTTAAAGAAGTTTTCAGACAAAAAGGGGACCAAACTTTTATCGATATGTTAAATGAAATGCGTACTGGTATAGTAAGTAAGAAAACTGAAGTAAAATTTCAACACTTAAGCCGAGATTTATCAGGGTCAGATGGTATTAAAGCAGCAGAGCTTTTTCCAACCAGACTTGAAGTTGACCTTGCAAATAATAAGAGATTGTACGCATTACCAGGTAAAGCACAGCTTTATATTAGTCAAGATGGAGGATCACTTGAACCTGAAAAGAGATCCTTATTGCTTAATAACTGCTTGGCACAGAAAAGGTTGTTTTTAAAGAAAAATGCCCAGGTGATGTGTATTAAAAATATTGATGACACATTGGTTAATGGGTCCTTAGGGACTGTAATTGATTTTGTCGATGCGAGAACCTATATGGTTTACAATGAAATGAAGCAAGACCCTAATATAACTGTGGAAGAATTGACTGAAAAACTTGCTGAAATCCAGTCTAAGGAGGATAAGAAGGGACCAGGCAAAGACACTGCCGCAGAGACTGTTAATATTGTAGACGAAAATGTCACTAAGGTTGAAGATAAACCAAATTTGTCAATTTCTGCATCTATTTTCAACTTTCTAGATGAAGTACCTGAGCCAGATAGTGACGATCATCTGATTCTTGCTGAAACCTTCCGAGTAAATAAACAAAGAAAAATAGAATTGCTTGAGCTGTTATATTCGAAGTCCATGGATAAGAAATTCCCATTAGTGAGATTTTTACTTCCAGATGGTTTTAATACCAGAGAAGTACTTGTGGAGAGTGAAGAATGGAAAATGGAAGATGAAGATGGTCATGTATTGGCACGTCGGTCTCAATTGCCGCTCATATTGGCGTGGTCTTTATCAATTCATAAATCTCAGGGCCAAACACTTCCAAAGGTAAAAGTTGATCTCAAAAATATATTTGAAAGAGGTCAAGCTTATGTTGCACTTTCAAGAGCTGTTTCTAGACGAGGTTTACAAGTACTTAATTTTGACAGTAATAAAGTGATGGTTCATGAAAAGGTCAATAGGTTTTACCAGACTTTGTTGACTGCAGATGAAGTATCTATGAATGATTATAGCTCCAAGAGTCCAAGAAAATCGTCAGAGAAGGTAAAGGAACGTAAAGGTAAGAATGATGCATATATGATGAGGATTTAGTTGAAGATGGAAGTAGGTTCAAGATAGAATTCTTCTTAACAGAAAGAAAATTTACATCAAGGTAATGAATAGTTCTAATAGAATGTCAATTAAATATTTATATGTATATACAAGATTAAATTATGAACATGATATGTAATAAGATAGTTGGTGTGGTTTTGACTGACTCAAACAAATAATATGTGTATGGACATTGTGTTTCAAGGGACAGAACAAAGTGAATTGAAGTTGGTCCACAGAACAGAAAATGGCACAGATAGATCTGGCCGATAGGTTTGAAGGTAAAGTAGAAAGGGGGGTCATTTAATTAGCTGTCAAGGCTCGCAAGTGAACTTGAAGTCTTCAAGAACATTGTAGACGGTGTGCTAGATGGATCTTTTCCCAAGTTCATCAAATTAAGTACCAACTCCCTTCACTCTATTTGGTTAATTTGAGTCTTTCTGACAATCTTTTGACAGTAGCATTGGAGCTGAATAGCATCTTGTTGGTTTTTTCAATTAAATTTTCAGTTAAACCATATTCCAATTCTCTTCCTATTTCATTATCACACAAGTAACTGATCTCAGCATTTTCAGATAAATTATTGTATAAGATCATATGAGCCAACCTTTGAGCATCCAATGATCCTAAATCTCTAAATCCAAGTATTAAATTCTGTTCATTTTGTTCGGTTGAGGATATGATTTTGTTCAAGTAAAAATAAAGCAAATCATTCATTGGATCTTCGATTCCATTTATATAATTCAAGGAATTGTTAAGATCCCAATTCCTCCAATCGTTCATAGCCAATTGTGGTAAGAGACAATCAATTCCATAAACAAATACATTTGTACACTCCTGGATGTTTCTACCAATTAGATCCTTTGGGTTCACTATCAAATTCTTAATCTGGCTATTGAGTTTGATATTCTGATTAATAAAGTAATTCTCAAGATCCATATCTCCTGTTAGCTTTTGGAATGTATCATTATTAAGCTTTATGACACTCCTAATACCAAAATATGAAGGTACAACAATTAAAAATGGTTTCAAATTCAAAGGATTTTCTCTTCTAAATAATCCAATCACTTCATGGATTGACTTCCTCAATACTTTCAATTCAGGAGTATTCTTACTTCTCGTATGAGTCATTTCTTTAGTTTGAGCTTCAAGTTTTGACTTAGCACCTTTTCTAGATTTTGAATCACGATTAATCTTAACTTCTGCTTCTCTTACAACTTCATTCACTATTTCATTTGACTTTATCTTCAAATATTTCTTATAATGGTTTTTAATATTTCCTTTGGAAATCTCCAAATCGTTGATGAATGTCTTAACAATGTTTGATGAGGCAGGTAACTTTTTCGAGATATCAATGTCCTTGATTGATACATTCTTATTATCCTTAGAGGTGAGTTCAATGAATGATATCTTTGGCTCAGCTAAGGGATTTTTCTTATTCTTAGAAAGATTGAAGCTTCCTACTTTAATAAGTTTCCTTTCTTGATTTCTGAAAAATCGCTTGGAGTCATCATATTTGATCATTTTCTCTATAAAATTGACTTCTAAATCCATGTCTCTATCAAGCAAGTTCTTTGATTTTTCCATTAAGTAACTCATATAATTTTGTTGAACATTTTGTTTGGATGTAATTTTATTATGAAAAGAATTTGAATCTAAGTTGAAAAGCGATAGAGATGAACTCTTCAATTGATGTATTTGTTCATCAAGTTCAGTCAACTTTAATTCATTATGTTTCTGAAAATTCATTTTCATAAATAATTGACTAAATGAATTTTTGGCTTGACTTATAAAACAAAATTGGATAGGTTTATAGAACACTTGACGCTTTGCTTTAATTAATTTCTTTAACAAACTTTTGTTGAAATTTTTTGGAAGATCTCCTGAATCTTGTTCAAGTTGTAAATCAATTTGACGATTGAGAACTTCTTCTGGATCTTTAGATTGTGCTTTTCCATATCCAAGATCACCTTGGGTTAAATTCTCTAATCCTTCTACGTCTGATATTGAGAGTTTATTATCATTCAAGACAAATTTGGAATAACTAAAATTGGGATCCAATTCACTCAAGTACTTCTGCTCAATACTTTGTAACCGCTGTAATAGGTTTTTGGAGTAATTATCAATTTGTAGATTTTGCAATAGTTTTATATTCTTTTCCAAAAGACTGACATATCTTCCCTTCTCTCCTAAAGTAGTAAAATTGTTATTACCTGAAATGCTGGTACAGTTTATCATGAAATCTAATTGGTCAACATTTATAAATTTAATTTCCATTAAATTATCTCTGAGAGTCAAGTTGTGATTGATTTTATTCTCGAGTATGTTGTTTAAACCTTGAGGAGTTGTTATAAGTATATGAGGTGATCTTGCAGATGGTTTATCAATGTCATGTAAATCATCACCAGAAGAAGAATAGATACCACTAGAAATTTCATTGTTAGGACAATAATATTCAACCTTCAAAGGTCTTCTAGTAAATTCATCTGCATTTAGGATTCTATCTGGACAGCAATCCTTAGGCAAGTCTTTGGTAATGATATTAATATACGTTTTATATTTGGATATCAATTCCTCAGTGGGTACAAGTATTACGCTATCAACCGAATTGAATGATGTAGACAGTTTACTTAGGATACCAAAATTAGGTAATCTTGACAACGAATAGTTGATTGCATAAAGAGCTGATACAAATGACTTACCGGAATTAGTACCACCATGAAGTATTGCACTGTGCTGAGAGTTTAATATTGATAGCACCAACCTTTGATCAGAAGTTGGTTTGATATTATAAGAAGGTACTGATGATGAATGAGGATCCTGTTTCGAAGATAAATAGCTATTTATATTTGCCTGTAAGAATGGTAAGATTCCAAATGATGTGAAATCTCCTGCTTCATCTTTAGGATTGAATTTCAAGGAAGTCAAAGGTTCTCGATATGGTTTATCTTGACATTTTCTTGAAAAACAAAGAGTCCTAGAAGTATACAAACATATTGAGTTTGTCTTTATCCTAGATGAATTTGGTACAGCTCTAAAAGATTTAAGTATTATTCTGTATATCGGAATTCGACATGACGGTATCTGCGACATTGACATCTACTGGTGAAGGTAATGATTCTATCATTGTAAATCAAGATCTGAAGTCTTCGATTTTATGAAAGTCAATGGTTCATGCAGGATGTGATGAGGATTCTGCTGCAGCCGAGCCTGATGGCTGCAACTTTCAAATGACACAACTTGACAAGTTAATTATTTATTATCTACACCTTGGAAGGCAAATCATACCAAGAACCTCTTGGTATCTTTAATTATTTCTGTAATGTGTATTGCTTAATTTGTTGAACTCTAGCTCCTATATTTAAAATAATAATTACTTGCTTCCATTACTAAAGAAGTTATAATATTTATTTTCAGAAACTAGATAATCTATAAAGAAATTTAAACAATTCTAAAGTTTATTAATCAGTTGTTATATTTTTAAGTAATTAATCATTGGACATCCTCTAGCGCCATAAATATAGATAAAACTACCAATTGTTTAATTAATAGTGGCTCTCGAAAGTAGCGTTCTAACATCAAGTTAATAATTATTCATGCATCTAATGTACATCAGTGCACCCACATAATTTTCAAAAAAAGTACGTATGTACGCGACATTCCTATTGTTCGCTACAGAACCTAAATTTGCAGCCATTGAAAGATATCCATTTATGGATATGAAGTCGACAGATTAGGATCTTGGAACTTTAATATCATGCAGACCAACATCCTTGCAGAATCAAATGAAATCAAAACCAAAAATCGATTAACTAGCAGTCTTGGAGCTTAGAATCTCATGAAATCACAACAGATTTATACTAGCCATGAAGGAAACAAGGGTGCCATAGGTACAAACAAGCTCGTTTGTAATAGGATTCATTTGTAACAAGAGCTGTTTGTATTATATCCACAAATGTATTCAAATTAGTATAAAAGGAGATCATATCTGATTGGAAAGAATAAAATCTTTTCTTCTCTTTCTTTTCTTCTCTTTTTTATAAACACAAATAAGAATAATTTAAAACTTTTAAAAAGTTAACAAGTTATCATCAGTATACAATACCTGACTTCAACAATCAGTTATTACTTTACAACAACCATTCTGAACTAACCTACCAGTATCACTTGTCGCTTTATATCAAAAGCAATTCAAGTAATACTCAGACTCCCCAACCACTAATACCTTATCTCCATTAGATACTGTAGCTGGATTTCAATCATGTCAGAAAATCAAACCTCTTTTTCAGATGCTGTTAAACGTTGCTTCGAATTCCGTACTTTAAGAAGAATTAAAGCACATATGAAGGTCAAATTTCATGCACATTTTGAAAAGAGAGAAGCCAGAAAATTAGCAAAACGAGCAGAATCGTTGAAAAAAACACCAAGTTACGAGCGTTTCGAAAATCCTTACGAGCGTGCAAGAGCAATATATAACAACTTGCTTGAGCTGGAAAGGAAGCTTGATGCTTCAAACGTGCAAGAGAAGGAAGAAACTCACCCCTTTGATGATGCAAAATCAACCCCTCATCCAAACCCCACTCAGAACACAACAACCCTTGAGTGTGGAGGTCAATGTTCAAGTGTTTTTCTGCAAAAGGAAAATTTAGAAAATAGCAAACATACTGATCTTAAGGAATCAGTCTTGGGTGAAACCGACGACAAGCTCCTTGACGAGATATTAGATAATAAAAGGAGAAAGTATTTTGAACAACTAGATGCCGTCTGGGGTGTTGGTATTGGTAACCACTTTGGTAAAACAACCGCCAAGCAAGATCCAGGAATAACATTCACCAACAATGTACCTATGGAATCTGAAGTCACATTGAACACTCATACCGTGAGTGAATTAAATAACCATGTAGAGAATAAGCCACCAGTAGCACTGAATCTGACAAGTACTCTTCTTGATTTTGAAGGACTTGGCCAATCCATTGGAATCTTGAATGACGTCGATGTCAAAAATAGTGTTGCTTGTGACATGGAGCAAAAGATTGTAGGAGACAAATTGCTGGAGCCAGTGGGCGAAAGATATTATGAATATAATAATAGCCAGATTTCAATCTCGTCAGGTTCAGCAGTTTCTCCAGCAATTGAGCCCCTAATTTATCCATCTTTGTTCATCCCAAAACGAAGGAACAAGAAGACACAAGATAATGTCTTATCTAGTTCAACCAAAGAGAACATTCCAATCAATAAACCATTGGATCCTCTTCTGTACGACCCAAGGAAGAGAGAAAAAAAGAAGAGAGATTTCAAAGAGAACGATACTTCAAGTAACGTCGTCAAAAATACTTTAGACATCACATTTGTTTCACCTAATTTCCAACTTGCAAATAGGGTCACAAGTAGTAATAAGTATTCTTTAGATCATGCACCTCTTCATGAGAAAGAGAAAACCTGTGTAAAGAATCCTGTCCCCGATTCTGATTTCAAAACCAGAAAAGCAGTTCACAAAGAACTTACTTCATCAGATCGTAGCGATAGTATCGGAGTAGACGAACTACACGAACCCGTCTTAAGTAATTCTGACAATGAAAAAAGTAAAGCTGCTGACAACAAACCAACATCAGGTAATTCTGACACAGAAAACAAAGAAACAGCCGACGAGGAACCAACTTCAGAAAAATTAGAATATCTTGAACATGCAACCGATGTACCTCGTTTCTCTTCTGACGCTGGTTTTATAAGCAGACAAGAAGCACTAAGAATATCTCTTGAACTTGATAGACTTTACCCAGAGCCTAAAGTTGCTAAAGTTAAACGTAAACGAAAACGAAAAGAACCAATAATTGAAATGGAACCATGTCCAGATTTAGAATTCAACGAAGAAGAGTATGCATATTATAGATCTCAATTCTTTCTTCCTCCAGAGACAACTCCAAGAGCCGATGCAAAAGAAAACGATCTCCCGAGACTTAGTTGCGGCTTAGTTAACTACCTTGCAATCCCTCCTCGACCTTACTCTGACAAACATCTAAGAGTATTTAGACCAAGTACCAGAAAGGCAGCTCTTGCTGAAAGTCTAGCTGAAGGTAGAAGCAATCCAGATAAAGTATATGACACTGGACTTATACCAACTAGGTTGATTTACGATGTTGTTAATCTAAGAGTGATAGATCCTGAGGTAGATCATGTGTCAGCACCTGAAGAAACAGATGTCGTAGGAACTCATGTAAAAACTGTTACTGATAAGACAAAAGTGCAAGGAGCTGGGAAAAATTCACCAACAACAAATAAAGAAGGCGAAGCTGAAACAGCTCACAAACTGAAAGGTAACAATACTGGTATTATGTCTGATAACGTGGATGTCGATGCTTTTCATCTGACTGTCACCTTGAAAAATAATGCCAATAAAGAAGAAGGTTCAGTTCCAACTTCTGGCAAATCAAAAGACAAGGAAGTAATCGTGACAAAAACATCAACTGTTGGTACACTGGAAGAATGTGAAGTGGGTGAAAGCAAGCCAGAACCACCTCCAGCAGAAGTAACATCAGTACCAGACAGTAATAGATATGAGGGACTTGAAAGACGATCGTATACACCAGACAAACCACTTATCAGATCTCGAATCAATGATGACCCAATTATATTTGAATTGGTAGAGTTGCATTCATATGAAGGCGAAGGAGAGGGAAGAGATGTAAATTTCTATCCTGAGGCATTATCCTGTACTTATAATAGAAAGCAGAAATTCTGTCGTATCGGTCAAGAACGATTTCCTCCAGGTATGAGATTTAAATGTGGAAAGCAAAGACATCCAAAATCTATTCTCAAGAAACCAACAGAAAACTTTCCTTACCAAATTGGATCGATCTGGGATGTTGGTCCATATTTTGGAAAAACTTATACGGACCCATATATCCCGGATAGGACTGATAGATGGGAATGGGCAGGAAAGCCTCTATACACCTTATTCTTTGACGGTCATGACATTGTCAGGAGAGTGGTTGACAAACCTGGATTGAATGTCTAATAACTTAATTTTGCAGTCTGAAAGCCAACACTTCTTGGTCATAGAATTCGTCTATCGCTCTATTGTATAAGATATTTGGTGTTTCAAGAGGGGACCCCTCACCAAAGTAATCTTACCCATGTTCATATGTATTGGGCTACCCAAGACATAAAACTTGCTATTTTACCATCCTCATCATTGCTCTACTTGCATTCAACTCTAATAGAGTTCACCATCAGTAGAAAATGATAAAGCTAAAGCAGATTGCTCATAGTTGCGGTTCCACATCTGTCTGCTATATTTTGACTCAATTTCGATAAGCTATTGAAGCTTGAAGCTTTTTGAAAAAAGGAAGCTCTTCCAAGACAAAACAGTCAATAAAAGTGGCGCTTGACGTGAGACTAAGAATGCACTCAAGCTAAGTAAGTGCTGGTGCTAGAAATGCAAGGTATTCACAAGGTGCAAATTTGCCTGGCCAGCAGCTTGTAACTTGGAGAGTGCCCAGCATTTTATAGTATCTCTCTTATAAAGCCAGTAGATGCACAGTCTGCTCACAATTTCAGAAGAGTATAGGAGCATGCATTTAAAACCATTCTCAGGACATAAGTGAGAGTGTATCTCAGAAACTTCTCTAGCCCATCTATCTTTTGTCAGCTTCCTTAACAACTTCTGATTCATTTCTATTACTTCAAGTATTATACAGAACCCCCCCCCTTAAATAAATAGATATATATATATGAATATATATGATGTGATATATTTTCTTCAGTAGTTAAATGGAATTTCTTCTACGTAAAC
This sequence comes from Chernovozyma sophiae-reginae, assembly GCA_030564725.1. NCBI lineage: Eukaryota > Fungi > Ascomycota > Pichiomycetes > Serinales > Debaryomycetaceae > Chernovozyma > Chernovozyma sophiae-reginae. Next base: position 91,521 of record JAKTYG010000009.1, read on the forward strand.
GCTTTTGAGGATCGTCTTCCTGTTTCCCTTTATAAACCCTTCCTGCAATTGCTGGAAACTCTCCATTAGTTTCCCACCGGGTGAATAATTCATCGGCATAAGCCATTCCCACATGATAAATTTCGTCAAACTTGGCGAAATCTAAAGTTGCATAATTTTCAATTGGTGGTCTTAAATAAATCACTCCAGGTGTCTTTTTGGCGATTTCTAAAGCATTAACACTAGCAACATATGCTAATCTCAATTGAATATCCATCATGTTGGGGACGTTTGGATGTCTCAGAAATGGATTCCAACGATTAAATAAAACCCAAAATCCTGAAAGAGTGTCTCCATAATTCATGGGAGTTCTATCATCAACTGACCCAACATCAACAGCAATTATGTATTTGGCACCTTTCTTTTTCATTTCCATAACTGGAAGATTGTCAAGATAACCTCCGTCTAACAACATGCATCCGTCATAAGCAATTGGAGGTAATAGTCCAGCAAGGGACATTGAAGCTCTAATGAATCTCCACAGGTATCCCTTTTCATGAATGTCCATAGTAGAGTTGGTTATATTGGTTGAATTACAGAAATAACGAATCCAAAAATCTTCAATCTCACTGAACCCGAAAACTTTCCAAATCCCTCTATTAAATTCATATCCTGTAATATATGACGTTACGGGATACGTAAGATCAAGAATTGATCTCCACACCGAAGATACTCTCATGGAAAATGCTTTGGATCTACCATATATAGACACACTGTTACAGTCCCTGGCATATAAACCACCAACAAATGAACCTATAGATGTTCCACCAATCAAATCAATTGGTATTCCATGCTTTTCTAAAGCTACTACAATTCCAACATGTGAAATACCTCGAGAGCCTCCTCCACCTAATACTAAACCAACTGCTTCGTTTGATAAAATTCTTGCAAGTCTTAAGAAATCATTTTTATGGGACTCAACTGATTTATATACAAATTTTCTTTGACGAAGGTGTCTAAAATTCAAAAATGATGAAAGTGCTTTAGATTTAACATTTTCAAATTTAGGATTACTTGCAATCTTTGCAGCAATTTCGTTGATAAAATTCTTTGGTTTAACCTGTGGAGAACTTGAAGATCTAGGAATTTCCATTTGAATATGATGATGACCTTGTACCCAAATTCTATTTTTGAGCCATACACTAGTAGACCCAGATTCAACAAATCTTTCAGGATGAATAATACATAATTCAGCTCTTGCAGTGGTATTCTGTTTAAGAAGTAGTCTCTCATAATCCCCCATGCTAGTAGCAATTTCTTGATCTTCAGCATCGGCCAATAAAACAATACAATCACCTTGTGAAATACAAGTCAAAGTCCAATTCGACTTTAGTGGGGAGTCACATATGTAAACCACAGTTTCATATTCTTCTTCTAAATAAGCAAAATAGCCCGATAACTTAAGTTGAGATAATCTTTCATCAAATGCATGACGACCCAAATGTGTAAGAGTAGATGCTTGATCTAATGAAATCACTTTTCGACCAATGGTTTTCAACGCTTGAACCAATTTATCTGAAAATTCTCTAACTGGAAGTCCACTGGTGGTTGGAAGAATAGTTATAGTTTTGTAGTTTGTTGAAATGTAAGGAGAAGTAGAAGTTGGGATTGTTCCGTTGTGTTCATTCTTCTGATAGGCATTATTAGCAGATGATGAGTTCACCATTTTGCTAGCAACAATTCTCGATACTTTAATCATTATAGAAGGATTCTGAGTTGAAAGCATCTCAAAAAGGGTTCTTGGAATTCTAGCTGTTTCTGAATCTCTGACAGCTATCAACGAATTGGACCTTCGAGAAGCAGTCAATACTTCAACTTCTCCAATGGACTCTCCATGCCCATATTCTCCCAAGATAGTGATATCTTCATCATTGTTGAGTGAATTAGAGCCTTGAGTTATGGTTTCTAAATTGTTCTTATCATGACAAGATTGAACCTTCTTACTCGTTTTAACAGCCCTAAATCTGCCACTCAACACAATATGGAACCCGTTTGCGATATCTCCCTGAGCGGTCAATACATCTCCAGCTGGTATATGACACCATTCTAATGCATAATCAATGGTAAGAATTTTTTTGGAGAGCAATGACTTCAATTTGGATGCAATTGGCAATTGTAAAAAATAGTACTTGTCAGTCAATCTTGAGAAATCTTTACTCGAGATATGGGCAACAATTACTCCTGAATCCTTTGGTGCCTTAATCGAAACCAAAGATCTGAAACCAACTATACAACTAAGATAACCAGCTAAACCTCCAGGTTTAACGGTGTACAATTTCTTTGTTCTTGCGCCGCTTAGTTGTGGGTGCCCACCATCTTCTTCATCATCTTCTTTATATGGTTTGATTTCCATAATTTCTAGGCTACCATCAATCACGTAATACATTCCTGAATCAAACTTGTCCTGTTCGACAAGGGTAGAGTTTGGAAGATAATATTTTAACTCCAAGCACTTTGAAAACTCATTTTTAATCATATCAAAGTTTTGAAGAGACTTTGATGCATTCTTAGAAGAGTTTGAAACCGAGCCTAAGTTATTGCCATTTTCTTCTCCGTTTAGATCCAAGTAGTTTATGGTATCATATTTAAAAGAGTTATTCTTATGTAAACTGTTAAGAGGTTCAAATTTCAAATTATTTACTAAATTTGATAATCCAACTCTTGAAGAAGATTGAGAAGATGGTCTTGACTGGATCAGAGTATCAATTTCAGATTCATTAATTCCTAACAATTTGAATAAATTTTCAATAATTGCAATTCTTAAAGATGTCTCTTCAGTTTCTTCACGATCTGAAGAAAAAGTTCGGTCTCTAATATCTTGAATTTTGTCAGAAACAGACCTATCTTTCTTCATATTATTAACATTTTTATGGCTATTTTTGGATTCTTCTGGAGATTCTTCTGGAGCAATGGTTGTGTGTGTTTGATAATAATCAGATCTTCTGGATAATGGAACGGAAGAAAGTAAATCCCCAGGATGAGTCGATTTAGATCTAGAATCAAGAACCACGTACCTTGAAGAAGTTGACCGTCCAACTTTGCTTAGTTGAAGACTTGACTTAGAGTTTCTTGTTAACGTGGAAATTGAGTTGGTAGATGGGTTTCCGTCTCTGCTATTGATTAAATTTATACCAGAACTTGGTTTCGCTGACGACTGGGCCAACAATTTAGCAGAAGATTGACCGGAAGAGAAAACAGAAATTTTACCAGAAGCCTTGGTAGTGTAATTTTTTGCAGGATTTGAGTTACTGGACATCGATTCAGATGATGGACTCCAACTTTGACCTGATTGTTGACCAGAAGCAGTTGCAGACGATGTTTGGTCTATGCTTTCATAAACTTGTTGGAGGTGAAATTTTTCGATTACTCCCTCTCTTAAATAGCTTGGAAGATGACTGTCTTCTAAATTGACCAAGTCGTTTAATTTAATCTCAGATTGAATAATTTCTCTCGTTAAGCCTAAATAATTATGAATAGTATTCATGGTTACCTTATAAAGTCTGGTAAGTACCATTGTCACAATATGGGAACTAGCTTTTGGGTATTTAGATTGAACTCTTTCAAATGCCAGTCTTGGAATTATTGCAATGGTTGCGCTAGATGAATAAGATTTAATTGAAGATTTGTTGAATTTCTTAATATTCAACTTGTCAACTTTTGGTCTAGCAATAATTTCAGGGTAAAATTGAAAAATATCTTCTTTGCCCTTGAATGGAGAGGATGGAATAATTGGAGAAGGATAATTTAGGGCTTCAGAAACATTAAAAGTCGGCCCCATTCTAGGAGACTTTTCATTCATGCCAAGATTAGTATAGCCATTGATAGGAGAATTAAAGGACCTGTCCAGTTTATCATTTTGAAATAAATCCAATGCACTCATCAAAGAAGATAAAGGAGAACCGCTCTTAACTTCATTGAGCAATTGATATTTCTGAGTTCCAACTTTAAGAATTTCATCATTTTCAAAGTGATCTTCATCTTCATCTTCTATATTATATACGTCTGATTGATCCAATAATAAATCATCTTTTTGATTATTAAGTCTAATATAAACTTGCATAGTACCTTCAACAACGATCAGAAATCCCAATTTTTCGTCTATGTTTAATATTTCATTTGCAGCAACTCTCTGAGTAGTCATATTTTTAGTTAACTCATGAAAGACAGGTTTTTCTAGATAACCAAATACCTTTATTGCACTTAAAAATTCATCGAGATAATTTAAAGATTTGGAATTATCGGCCTTCTTTTTAATTGGATCAACCAATTGAATAGGTGGGTTTTTCTTAGAAGAATCAGCACTGATTTTGGAATTTTTAGAATACCCAGTAAGATACTTATACCTCACAATTAGAAAACATAGTAATATTATGGTGGTAAACATCAACAATATGGATGAAAGAGACAAAGTAATCTGAAAATTTGTTGATAATAGCCTTATGAAGAATGACGGAACATATAGAACGACCACATTTAGTATTTTAAGTATGATCCAAGGAATAACATGGAGCAATCGAGATAAGATTGAGGACGAGCTGGAGTTCAATTGGTTAGGAATTGAATCCAGAATTGATTTCAGGATGTATTCAGTTTGAAAAGATGATGATTCCACAAGTGAATCAACATTCAATATGGAGGTGGCAATATTTATAGATGTTGAAAGAGATTGAGACATGTTTGGTAAGAGAACTGAGATAGCAAAATGCAATGGCTAATGACAATAATGAGGGAGTTGTAAAGCACTCCCTGTTTCAATTTGAAGTATTCAACTTTTGATGCTAAAGCCAAGTCTCAAAACGTAGAAAGAAACCGACAATGATAAGATGAAGGGACAAAACAAATAAAAAAAAAAAGATCGAATGAATGAAGGGAAGAAAGTACTTGGGCTTAAGATCGTAAATGGTCTTTGAAATGTGAGATTCAAGAAAATATTGTGGAGAGCTCGATTTGTAGAAATTACTGCGAAAAACGTTGCTGGGGTTGCAATTCAATGCAATTCAATGTTGGAGAAAAATACAAGATGGAGAGTACGCTAGCAATTTAGCTAAGGGATGGAAACCAAAACTCAAATGTTTTTTATAAATCTTTATAAATCATTGTATTCTGTTAAACAAAGGAAAATTGAATTTAGAATTTTATTCTCTGTGCTCCAGCATGGAGTGATACAATCCTACTGCAAGTACCAGTCCAACCTCGAACCCTACGTCTCTAGTCACTAAGAAGTCTATCCCAAGGGACTATTCAATGAGTTTCTATCTTAGTAACTCTCTTATATGGTAAACAATTAAATCTTTCCAATATCCTCTCAACACCATCCATACCTTTCACAATTTGTTCAAATTCTGGTCCATAACTAATTCTAACATAATGATACCAGATGACATCTTCCAATTTTGATAAATTTTGGGGATTAATTAAGAAAAAAAATCCAGGAACAATGATAATCTTTTCATGTAAACATTCATGAAAGAATCCTAAACCATTAGAAATCTTCCCTGGTAAATGTGCTAAGTTTAACCATAAATAGAACGTAGAATTGGGGATATTACCATGAGGACCTCCATTAAATTTGAATCCCATCTTTGTTAATCTTCCAATAACATAATCTCTCTTCATTTTAAAATGCACTTGTAATGCTTTCATTTCATTCCTAACTCTCAATGGTTCCAAGAAATCAACTGCAACGTATTGGAGAGGGGCATTGGATCCACCATCTAAGAATGAACCAGCACTACTTAATGCATTGATATACTCTTCTGGCCCCAAGACCCAACAAATTCTCCAACCAGGTAATCTAAACGCTTTGGTCAAACCATTTAAGATTAATACAGAATCATGATTAACATCATCAACATATTCTGCAGAAGAAATTGAGCTACCGGAACATCCATCATCATAATAATAATGAGAGTAGAATTCGTCCATTATTAAAAGACATTTCTCTCTACAAATCTTGTGTAAATTACTCAATTGAGTTCTTGTCATACATCTACCAGTTGGATTTCTTGGATTCGAGGTTAATAAAGCCAGTACACCTCTTTCTAATTCTCTTTTAATGTATTCTAAATGAACTTCATAATTATCAGTTTCACTAAGTGGTACAGGAATTGGTGAAAAGTTCTTAAAAAGGGATAACATTTCTGCATAGGCAGTATAATCTGGTAAGAAAAATGACAAGTAACAATCACTTATAATTGAAGCAATTCTTGTTAACCCAGCTCTACCACCAGGAACTATGCAAACATTCTTATAAGTATATTTGGAAATTTTATCTTGACGATAAGTTTCATTATAATAATTTGCAACTGCATGTCTTAATTCTTTAATTCCTGCTGTTGGTGCATATTCTTTACTGACATTTGGTATAGGAATCTGGGTTGGTCTCTTAAATGAACCCTTAATGGTATCACCATGCTCAGGAGCTCCTTGACCTAAATTTGCCCAATCTAAATCTTCTGGATCATAACCGTATTCAGAAGCTCTTTCAGTTACCCAAAGAACCCCAGTTGATGATTGAGATGTATTCATTGCAGGTAATGGAACTTCTTGATTGAATTTAGGCTTTGGTAAGGGAATTGGAGATGCACCTCTAGCATGTTCACTTGCTTGAAGACGTTCAATTAAAACCTTGGAATTTGGTAAATTGAAATCAGAACTTGATGACAATGGAGTACTCATTCTATTGGTTAAGTTTCTTTGGGCATTGAATCTATTTTCATGAGGTTGAGGAGCAACAATTGCGGGAGAAACAGGGCCTGAACTATTAAGTTGAAGAGATTCAAATAGCGAAGAAGCTGATCTTCTTAGTGAAGTAGGAAGAGTTGACTCTAGTCTTCCAAATTCTTCCAAATTTTCCGACGAGGCTGCATTCAAATTGTGCAGAGAGTCCCCATAAGGATTGGTTCCTGTGTTTTCAGAATTAGACATAATGAGAGTCTTACTATGAGATGGAGGTGAGGGTTATTTGAAACGGTACTCAGAAATAGTTCCTTGTTGTACTCTTAAGATTGAAAATAAAGAATTTTAATTAAACTAATTGCTACCAGAATTCAATATTCAATTGTTAAGGTATACTTCAAAAAAGAAAACCAATTGAGTAGAGCCAATTTTAATTTGGGACGAACGGATGCATTAGATTAGAAAAGTCGATGATATGGATGAGCGAGAAAACGCGGAGAAGAGAGAAACTAGAAGTGAATCGAATGTGAGGCTTAGGGGGAATAGAACAGGACATGGGTAGAGTTGAAATGTTCAAATGGGAAAGAACAAACTCAGAGACGAAAAAATGAGGCAATTTTGAACGAGCTCAAGTCGTAGAGACAAATCGATTCTAAAATACTTGAAGAAGTATTGAACTTGCAATGTTTTTTGTTTTTTGATAGTTCCCATATTGTATTTGGACTCCGGGGGAATAATTGTTCTTCAGTGACTCGTTAATTTCAGGACTCTCCCCTCTAAATTTAGGGACAATTTCCTTATTGGTGCGCATTTAGGGAAGACTACCAGTCATTTAGCGAGATCTACTGAACAGTCTATCAATTTGCCTACTCCATACTTTTTCAAGTCTGGGTCAAGCTTTGTCAATACCCCAGAATTTTCGTATATTTATTCATATATACATGTTTTTCCTTGAACTTAATCTTTTTATTACTTGTTGTTTGTATTCATATCCATGTAAGGTAGACCATTTTTGGATAATGTTTCTCTTGTACCGCTCACTATTTGTCAAATTATTTCTCACTAGTTAGGTTGCAATCGTGAATTGAAACTCAACTCTTATTTCAAACAATACACTCGGTTGACATTTTCTGTCCACCTGGAAGTTAAGATTTCATAGCATCGTTCTATATCTGAATTCAAAGCGTCCGTATTATCTTCTTTATCTTGTTTATCTTCTTTGACTTCCTTATCTTCACTCTCGTTTGATCGTAACTCATTATTCTCAAGAACAAAACCAAACCGGTTGACCAAGTTCCAAACCCCCAAGACACAGCATATAATCCTTGTTGTGATTTTTCCAGACTGAATAAACTTGACAAATTCATCATAGTTTAAGGAATCTGGGACCTCTGGAATAGTAGCATCAGTGGAAATGTTGGGTTTAATGGTACGTAAAACATACTCTAATGAATTTAGAGAGGATCTGTCTATTAAGGAAAAGAACTCACGATATCGTTCTATATTCAGACTCAAGTTCCCCGTACGTAAATGAATTAATAGTACAGTAATGAGCCATATTAATGTAATATTTGACAAGAAGACTCCATATTTATTATTATCTGAGTCCTTCTCCTTCGTTTCATATCTTAAAGATTGAACGAAATTCACTAGAGTTGAATAATTTTTGGTAATAGTTAGCACTACTATAATGTCATAGCTTAGATTGATCAATTGCGATTGTAAGTCATTGACATTGGAGGATTTCAATCTCATTTGATACGATAACTTGTAAAATTCATTGACAAGATTGAGGTTAGGAATAGATTTCAACCGAAGCAAAAGTATTAGAAGACTATAATGGATCTTACCGTTGTTATTCTTTGGAAGTGGATAGATGGGAATAGTGGTGGTACCTATGGGATCAGTTGCAACTGTCACACTATTCACACTGCTGCTACCAGAAGGAGTTCCAGATATTTGAGTTGATGTGGACCTTGGTATCGGACTTATTCCTTGATTCTCCCCCAAATACAATTCATTATTTAAATTGATTGACTCCTTCTTAGCTACACTTAGTCGTCCATTGAAGATATGGATCACTAATCGGATTTCCCAGATTGTCAATTTCTGCTCATACGACAAATCTTCACTCTTAAGAAGAAAATAAGTACAATCAATTAAATGATAATAATCCATCTTGTTCTTTAAATGGTGCAAAAATTCGGAGACATCACATTGACTTTCGTTTGATGAAGGTACTTTCAAGAAGAGAGACTCTCGGTCTAGAGTTGTAGTCATAGTGGCAAGAAAAAGAATTACACAGAGTATACTAAAATAAGACCTACCTCAGGCAATTAATATTGAATTAACAACCAAAACAGACTCTAAAATCTATTCAATGGGCAGTAAGCAATGTACTCAAAAACAGGTTTAATGACGATCTTGAGATCTTTCTTCTTAACTGGTGAGCTTTGCTCGATAGAACACTGCATGTAAATTTTGGTTGCATGTCACGTGAAGATATCAAAGCTGGGATTGATTAACATTGAGAGAGACAAGAATAGACGGAAGTGATTCGTTTCGTCTTTTCCGTTAGAAACAGAAGTTATTGCATGAGATGACTACTTCTCACAGCGAGCTTGTAGCTCAGACTAAGTTGCGACAGCATGACCTACTTGAGACTACCAGTGGAAATTCTCGGCAATTAAATAGAACTATGCGGGCGCTCATACTAAGTAATTCCTCAGACTCTTCAGACTCATGCCCTTCGGTACTTGATAAGATGACCACAATTCACCAATTGGATGAACAAATTGATAAACAATTGGATGAAGGAATTGCAATTCCCTTTGAAAAATTGCTGCGGTCTACAAGAGAATTGAAAAAATTGATGAGTGAGAGTAGTCACCGTTTGCATGGGAAGTCTCACCAATCAGTCGTAGACTCGCTTCAACATCGAGCCGAATTGATAGATCAGGATTTAAGAATACTAGAGAACACCTTGAAATTAGTAAAGGAAGAGAAAGAATTGAGGAACTTAGAGTAGATGATATCGGACAAGCTTGTCATAATAAGCTTTAATGTGTATTTAGATTTAGTTAAAGATAAAAACAGTAAACCAGTTGGAGGTGGGGGGACCAAGAAGGGGCCTTCGCTATTTAGAGTCTGAACCAAAGCAAAAACAAAAAAAAAGTTCATCGCTTGTCTACTTCTTCAATTCTATGGCATTAGACATTGCACATTATGGAAAGTTGAGCTTGAAGTAAATCGAAAACCACTTGCTCGTGGGTTGGGTTGGTAATGCATCATTGCACACTTAGAATTGGCAACCTAGGGATTTCTTGATCCGTAACATTTAAATCCCCAGTCAAAGACTTTACGTCTTTGCTACGCTACAAAAAAAATCTATACAAGTATCGGTTATAAGTTGTAATTGAACAATTTTTACGTTGTGTATCATCTAATTAAGTATCATTGCTCGTCCCGGTTTAGAAAACGTTTCTTAGTGAACTTGCTCAAGGTAATCCTTTAGCAGCTCTATCCCATTTGGCCTCTACCACCCACCCAGAATTAATTACCATCACTAAATCTTGAAGGTTTATTCTCTTCTCTTTCTTTAATACTCTTCCCTTTGTCACAAGATTGCTATATATTTTGACATAAGAGTCTTTAGGAAGATCTTGTAAAGAATTTTGAAGAATTATTTCATTAATTTCCTCAGTACTCTTTGAAGTTGATAGCCATTTAGAGCGTCTATAATCCCAGAGGGTTTCTCCTATATTTATTTCTAAAGGTATGCCTGAATTATTATCCTTGGAGTCGTTTGAAGATGCATTTAACTCAATCTCCTTCTTTAATTCATAAACATCCAAGTTGTGATATGTAATATTGGATTGATTTAAAGATGCTGATGAAGGAACTGACGAGTTAGAGTCTCCCAAAGATGAAAGAACTGTTGAAGGATCTGAATCTCTAGTATTGCCGGTGTAGTATGAATTATCGGTGGAAGGTGAAGAAGATGCAAGTGTCGATGGAGATTTTGAGGAAGATTTGGTAATTTGGGGACTAGAAATTGTACCAGAGCTACTAATGTACTTTGAACCAATGGTTGTAGAAGCAGTAGAAGTGTTCTTCTTAGAAGCATTTTCTTCAAGTATTTCCTTTAATGAGATTCGTCCATTAATCTTTCTTCCCTCAAGATCATCTCCTGCAGTTCCATTAGAATTAACAGTCTTCTGATACATCTTCTCCAAACTTTTAATCTCATCAAATTGTTCTTGAAATCTTTCTTCCTGTATTGAATTACCCATACTCTCTAAAGAATCTTCTCCTTTATCTCTATCGTCAGAGCTTATAAAATATTCTCCAACAACTTCGTCAATATTAAATACTTCCTCAGTAATTAATCGAAGTCGAGAAAAGAACAGAGAACAACCGGTAGATACTTTGTGAAAGATGGTACCTATTTTGTTATGCCTCTTAGCACTACTTTCTGGTATTTGTTTGGTCTGGTTTAAAGCGGGAAAAGATTTGGCTTTACGGATTTTTCGTTGTGATTGTTGTGATTGCTCAGTTAAGGTTAAGGAAGAGGATATGACTTCACTCATGAGGTTTATGAATCTTATGACTATATTTGCTTCTGTTTGCAAAAAAAGATTTGCTTAACTTTTCTTATCGGTCAGTTCAGGAAATGAAAAATAAAAAAAAATTGAACCACACGACTTGGAATGATTTTGTAACATGCAAGTTTGATCAAATGATAAAACTTCGAAACACTTCAAACTAGCAAAAGGTCAAAAAAGGGAAGAATCAGGGTGAGCTAGAACTTGCTTCAAGATGTGACTGGAAGTTCTACTGGGAACAAAAATTGAAACAGGAAAGAACAAACCTCCTCGTAAATGTTAGAGAAAAAGCTAAAGAAGATTGCCACAAAGTTACTTCCACGACCAAAGATAATTAGCCTCAGTTCGGTTTTACCGATAAGAAGAAACTTAAATGAATAAATTCAAAGGATAAGCTCAGGGAAAGGAACTGATAACTTTTGACAATGTTCAACGAAAAAAATAAATGACCCGAGTAAGATCGAAATTGGTATTATCGGTGAGGCATAATCGCTGAGGCTGCTTATAGAACACTTTGGCCATGATTTGTTGCGGGCTAGGGGGGAGTTAGCGTTCAAAGTGTTAAATGGCGCGTCATCGTCTGGGCAGAAAAAGATGAAGAGAAGGGCCAGGATGCTGGTTGGAGAGATTGCCTTGCGAAGAAGTTAGGGAGTATTTTTTTTTGGTTCGGGAGTTATTTCATTTTCTTAAATTGGGGCGCACTGAGTAAATAATTTACTGGTTCTAAGGGATGAACTGAATAATACTATTCTACTAGTAAAGTTTGGTAAAGTATATAATTCTCCGTGATGAATCGGTGTTATGTCATTTAATTATATAATTATGGAGGTTTCCTGTTTCTTACTCTATTTCACCGTAAAATTTCCATTCCTCTCTCGATTTCTGGCTTGTCTTCTAATTCTCTTTTGCTCGCTTCATTGGATGGTTCGAAATTTCATTCAATTCAAGTTTCTCACTCTACTCTACGATGTTCATACCAACTACAAACAGTAAATATAAGTTCTTGCTCTATTGTTACATTTTACGTTTAGATAAACATTTCCATTTTCTTTTTGACAGAGAGCCATCCATATCTCTTAGTTCCACTACATTCTATGAATTTTCCTCATACAGTCGTTATCTCTTCATTCACCAACCTCTCTTCATAGTCTTCCTTGGTAGCATCTTTGAAAAGATTACGCTCCTGTAAGTAAGTTCCTTGACTCTCCCATTTGATATCATACACAACGAATGAAAGTCCGTTGTGTTTCTGACGATTATCCCAACATCTCAGGTTAATCCCATTGCTATAATATCCTTGGTAGCGTCCAAGTGGTGGTAAAAGAAGAATTGTAACCGAGAGATCTTCTCCATATTCACCAGGAGTTCCCACAAAACTCAACCGTTGTTGCTCCTCTATGATGGCAGTTTCTGATTTCTCATCCAGCTCTTGTTCCTGAGGTATTCTTGACGTATTTATAAATTGTTCTTCAACTCTTAAGGGTCTGATAATATCTTTAGGGGTCCATTTCTCATTCCATATACTTAAATCGATCTTACCAGTGAATAATCCTAAATGTTTTAAAACATTTAATATATCTGAATCATCACTATAGATCCCTCCCACTCCTCCCCAAATTTCACTCTCGGTTGTATCTTTTACTACTTCATTCAACTCAAATTTCTTCAAGAATCTATATGGAATCTTAATTTCAAGTAAAGAGTTTGAGTATTCTACTGGAAGTGAAGGAATCACAGGAATGTACTTAACTTTAGCAGAGAATTCAGAATCTCCTAATTTTTCTTCAAATTTCTCCTTTAATTCTCGAAATTGTTGCAAATGTTCCGGTTTCAATCCTTGAAGCCTTTCAATTTGAATATTTGACCAAGTAGAAGTTGGGTTGTAAACTATGGTTCCAAGATGATGACGAATTGGGAAATATTCATCCATAGTTGCCACCAATTGTGACTTGTTAAAACTTTCTTCATTGTCGATTTTGGAAATAGTATTTGTTCGATTGCTTATCACTTCAGTTGCTGGTTCGGGTTTGGTTGTTTCATTGTGAACCTGAACAACATCATCAACTCGAAGGTTTTCTTTCTGATAATTGTGCTGATGATGTTCAAGATGGTACTGATGACGTTGGTTGTGTAGCAGTATGTGATCTTGTTGAAGTTTGGACATCTTTTTGGGTTCATTCGACAGAGGTTGAACATGAGAAGTAGTAGAGCTCTGGTTCTGATCAACCTCTGTCCTTCGATCACCAGTACCAGCGGACAATTCCAAGGAATCTTTAGTAAAACTTGGCTTATTGTGAACTTCTACTTCAGGTTCCGTTAATATTTCTGATCTTTGTTCCTGCTGCTCCAATTCGTTACTTGAATTATGCCTTGGTGAGCCTGGCTCTTGGTGAACTATCACTGGGGATTCTGACTCTTGCTCCGCTATCAGCTCTACTTTCTGCTTTTTCCGCAATTGATTATTGTCATCTTCCTCTCGATTACCAGAACCTTCTATTGGTAGATTGTCAATGGGTTTCTCTTCTGTGCCATTGGGAGTTATCAAGCTAGCTATTGCATTAGTTGGTGAATTTGATGATGACACCCCCACATTCAATTGTGAGATTGAAGGGAGCGCAAATCCGGTACTGGAAGCTGCCTGTTTTGAAGAATTGCCATCTTCTGTCCTATCTGGAATATTACTATCCATATCAGATATTGAATTGAGTTTATCAATGTGCTTTGATACTCTATTACTAGTCAAAGCAATTCGATATAAGCAAATTGAAAATTCGTATGGGCATCTACAAAACAACAAGAC